>JAAGAY010004464.1:0-14656 GCA_011801015.1 Ardeotis arabs
AATCATAGAATCATAAAATCATAGAATAGTTTGGGTTGGAAGGGACCTTTCAAGGTCATCTAGTCCAACTCCTCTGCAAGGAGCAGGGACATCTTCAACTAGATCAGATTGCTAAGAGCCCCATCCAGCCTGGCCTTGAACCTTTCCAGGGATGCAGCATCCACCACCTCTCAGGGCAACCTGTTCCAGCGTTCCACCACCCTTACTGTAAAAAATTTTTTTCCTAATGTCTAATCTGAATCTCCCTCCTATTTTAAAACCATTACCCCTTGTCCTATCACTACAGGCCCTGCTAAAGAGTTTCTCCCCTTCTTTCCTGTAGGCCCCCTTGAGGTACTGGAAGACCACTATAAGGTCTCCCCAGAGCCTTCTCTTCTCCAGGCTGAACAGCACCACCTCTCTCAGCCTGTGCTCATAGGAGAGGTGCTCCAGTCCTCTGATGATCTTCGTGGCCCTCCTCTGGACCCTCTGCAACTGGTCCATGTCCTTCTTATGTTGGGGGCTCCGGAACTGGATGCAGTACTCCAGGTGGGGTCTTACCAGGGCAGAGTAGAGGGGGAGAATCACCTCCCTCACCTGCTGGCCATGCTCCTCTTGATGCAGCCCAGGATGTGCTTGGCTTTCTGGGCTGCAAGCACTCAGTGTTAGCTCATGTTAGGCTTCTCATCCACTAGCACTCCCAAGTCCTTCTCCTCGGGGCTGCTGCCAATCCATTCTCCACCCAGCCTGGCATTCCCACAACCCACGTGCAGGACCTTGCACTTGGCCTGGTTGAACTTCATGAGGTTTGCATGGGCCCACCTCTCCAGCCTGTCAGGGTCCCTCTGCATGGTATACCTCCCCTCCAGCGTGTCGATGGCACTACACAGCTTTGTGTCGTCGGTGAACTTGCTGAGGGTGCCATCTATCCCACTGCCGATGTTGCTGACAAAGATGTTGAACAGGGCCGGGCCCAAAACGGACCCCGAGGAACGCCACTCGTGACCGGTCTCCACTTGGATATGGAGCCATTGACCACCCCTTTCGGAGTGCAACCATCCAGCCAACTCCTTATCCACCGAGTGGTCCATCCATCAAACCCATGTCTCTCCAGTTTAGAGAGAAGGATGTTGTGCGGGACATTGTCAAATGCCTTGCACAAGTCCAGGGAGATGACATCCGTTGCTCATCCCTTGTCACCCCGTCATAGAATGCCACCAAGTTAGGCACGATCTGCCCTTGGTGAAGCCATGTTGGCTGTCACCAACCAGCTCCTTGTTTTCCATGTGCCTTAGCATGGTTTCCAGGAGAATTTGCTCCATCACCTTGCCAGGCACAGAGGTGAGGCTGACCTGCCTATAGCTGCCCGGTCCTTCTTGTTTCCTTTTTTAAAAATTGGGATTATGTTATCCCTCTTCCAGTCATCGGGGACCTCACTAGACCGCCACGACTTCTCAAATACAATGGCCAATGGCTTGGCAACTTCCCCTGCCAGTTCCCTCAGGACCTACGGATGCATCTCATCACTCCCATGGACTTGTGCACCTTCATGTTCCTCAGATGGTCCCAAACATGCTCTTGTGCTACAGTGGGCGGTTCTTCATTCTCCCAGTCCCTGCTTTTGCTTTCTGCAAAAAAGTAATTAAGCACCTCAGCCTTCTACATGTCCCAGGTATACAGGTCACCCGTTTCCTTCCAGAGAGTGTCTACATTCTCCCTGGAACCCCTTTTGTTCCTGACATACCTACAAAAGCTTTTCTTGTTACCCTTGACATCCCTGGCCGAATTCAATTCCATCAGGGCTTTAGCCTGCCTTACCTGATCCCTGGCCCCTCGGACAACCTCTCTGTAATCTTCCTAGGCTACCTGCCCTTGCTTCCACCCTCTGTAGGCTTCCTTCTTTATTTTCAGTTTGTCCAGGAGCTCCCTGTTCATCCACGCAGGCCTCCTGGCATTTTTACCCAACTTGCTCTTCCTTGGGGTGCATCGCTCCTGAGCTTGGAGGAGGTGATCCTTGAATATCAACCAATTTCCCTGGGCCCCTCTTCCCTCCAGGGCCACCTCCCATGGCACTTTGCCCATCACATCCCTGAAGAGGCCTAAATCTGCCCTCCTGAAGTCCAGGGCAGAGAGCTTGCTGCATGCTCTCCTCCCTTCCCCAAGGATCCGGAACTCCACCACCTCCTGGTCACTGCAGCCAAGGCTGCCTTTGAGTTCCACATCCCCCACCAGCCCCTCCCCTGTTGGTTAGAACAAGGTCCAGCATAGCACTCCTCCTCGTTGGCTCCTCTACCACTTGCAGGAGGAAGCTGTCCACGCATTCTAGGAACCTCTTGGATTGCCTGTGTCCTGCTGTGTTGTCCCTCCAACAGGTGTCAGGGTGGTTGAAATCCCCCAGGAGGATCAGGGCTTGTGACGTGAGGCTGCTCCTATCTGCCTGTAGAGGGCCTCATCCACTCAGTCCTCCTGGCCAGGCGGCCTGTAGCACACCCCCATCGTAATGTCCCCTGTCCCTGCCCTCCCTCTAATCCTGACCCATAAGCTCTCTGTCAGCTCCTCCTCCATCCCCAGGCGGAGCTCCATGCACTCCAGCTGGTTGCTGACATAGACGGTGACACCCCCTTCTTGTCTCCCCTGCCTGTCCTTCCTAAAGAGCTTATATTCCTCCATCCCAATGCTCTAGTCATACGAGTCATCCCACCGCGTTTCCATGATGACAACAGGATGCATGTGTGCACACATTTCTAACTCTTCCTGTTTGTTCCCCATGCTACGTGCATTGGCATAGAGGCACTTAAGCTGGGCCCCTGATGAAGCTGACTTGCTGGCTGGAGCAATAGGAATTCCTTTGGCCTGCATTTTAGGTTCTCTCGTTACTTATCTGTGATCCTTCCCTGGGTTCTGGGCACTTATTGCTGGCACTGGCACCATACTAATAGTGGTGGGCTGGATTGTGCTCCCCCTTCCTCAGCAACATTAGTTTAAAGCCCTCTTGATGAGCCTGGCAAGCCTTTGGCCAAAGACGCTCTTCCCCTCCTCAGTTAGGTGTACCCCATCAGCCCCTAGTTGACCAGGCTTCTCAAAGCAAGTCCCATGGTCTAAGTAGCTAAAGCCCTGGCTGTGGCACCATTCCTGTAGCCATTTGTTGACTTGCCAGATTCAACTGGCCCTTTCAGGCCCCTTCCCTTTGACTGGGAGGATTGATGAAAAGACTGCCTGCACCCCAGAGTCCTTAGCCGTTGCTCCCAGGGCCCTGTAGTCCTTCTTGATGCTCCTCAGACTGCTCCCGGCTATGTCACTGGTGCCCAAGTGAAACACCAACAGCGGATAATAGTCTGTGGGCTGTATGAGGTCTGGTACTCTCTTAGTAACATTCCTGCTGTGAGCCCCTGGCAGACAGCACACCTCTCTAGAGAGTGCGTCGGGTCAGCAAATGGGTGCCTCCATACCTTTCAGAAGATGGTCACCCCCTAGTGACATGCCCACATGGCATGTTATATTTCCGTCAAGAAAACTGTTATAAATAGAAATGTAAAATGAAAGAAGATAATGCCCGTGGTTGATGCTGTATGTGTAGAGCCAATTTAGTTTTGCAGAAACAATACCATTAGTATTTGCAGTACTTCGGTCATGTGGTACGGCAGCAGTTAAAGTCCTTATATAATGCCTTGTCCTTTTCTCTTCCTTTCCTTCTTACTTATCTCTCCACAGTGCTGCATACCCAAGGTCCCATTGATGGCAGTCTGTATGCGAAAGTGAGAAAGAAGAGTTCTTCAGACAGCAGCATCCCTGGTGTTGCTCAGGGTGTTCCCATGACTGGCAGTCCTGATCACAGTGATCATACCCTCTCTGTCAGCAGTGATTCAGGACACTCAACAGCTTCCATCAGGACGGACAAGACTGAGGAGCGCCTTGTGTCAGGAGTCAAACGTGGTCTGAGCCCACAGGAGAAGGCAGAACTGGATCATCTACTTAGCGGCTTTGGTCTAGAGGATTCTGTCAACACCACCAAAGATATGACTGATGCTCGAAGTAAGTACAGTGGGACTCGCCACATAGTGCCAGCTCAAATTCACGTGAATGGAGACACCAAGCTGAAGGACAGAGAGACTGATATTCTGGATGATGAAATGCCTAATCATGACCTTCATAGCGTGGACAGCATTGGGACTTTGTCTTCCTCAGAAGGGCAGCACTCCGCTCACCTAGGGAACTTCAGTTGCCACAAAAGCAGTCAGAACTCACTTCTTTCAGATGGCTTTGGAAGTAACACTGGGGAAGAGCATCACAATGCTTTTGCCCCAGACCTGGGAATTGGTGTGGATCCCCTCTATGAGAGATCATTTGGAAGCACTGAGCCAAAGTCAACTCAGCAATTGCAACGAAATCCTTCTGTCTCACCCCAGTCTCAAGCCTATGGCCCAAGTAACTACTCTACTCAGACCTGGGTACGCCAGCAGCAGATGGTCACTGCTCACCAATATGTTTTTGCCCCAGAGAATGAAATGAGGGTTGGCATTCATAACACTGTGGAAAATTCGGGCAATGTCCAGAGCCAGTCCCGAGTCCCAGACACGCCAACACGTGGCTCCAGCAGCAGGGATGCTGTACAGAGGGGTCTAGGAAGCGTGCCAGGTGCTGCTGAAGCTGCAGAATACGCCAGTGTCGAGAGTTTTAAGTCAAGGCCAGTGCCTCAGAGGGACACAAATGGCCTGGATCTAGGACAGAACACAGGGGACTTGCCAGCTTCTCCAACTTTGGATATTGATCAGTCCATTGAACAACTGAACAGGCTGATCTTGGAGTTAGACCCTACATTTGAACCTATCCCAACCCGCATTAACGCTGTCACCAGGGACAGAAATCAAGTAAATGGCTTCACCAGCCTTGATGTAGACGTGGAAGGGCTTGACAGAAGTCCTGGCTTCCATGACAAATTAGAGGTCACAAACAGAAATCCTGCCCCGCATGGTAAGCTGTTGTAATACTTTCTGAATATAATGCTTTTCTGAGCACTTGTCTGTTCTTGATATGGTACAGCAGGACCTCGGGTCACAACTTACAACTTTCAGGATGATTATCAAGGGATTATTTCTGATACCCTCTTTACATAACCACCCAAGAAATTACGGAATCAAGCTGGCGTAAGATAAGTGAGTTTTGCAGATACCACCTTAGCTCCCCGCTCACTAAATAAAACCAGAACAATAATGTAATCTTTGCCAGTAAAGCAATTTAAAACATACTCTTTCTGAAACTTTTTTTCTGTTTAAAAATTCAGAAGTTACAGTGCTTGCTTGTTATCTCTGGCTCTGATATGACTGCAGAAATCAATTAGTGGAGTTAAATATGCAACACTTGTTGACTGTATTGCCTAAGTAATGCTACTAGAACTAGCAGCTTTGCAAAAGAATGAATAGTCTGTCTCTACTTAAGTCCATTGAAACCTCTCATTAATGCTGTAACTAAAATTTGAGACAAACAAGCTCTTGCTGGTCTTGCTGTCATGTTTGAAAATTATGTGTGGTCTAATTCCTCTGGCAGAACATATGTCCTTCCTTCCCTCCCCTTCTCTCTTCCTCTTCTCCCTCTTTCTACCTCCACTCTTGTGCAGTTGAAGACTTGGTTGTGTCTCCAGGGTTTGATTCAGTATCAGCTGACATGCCAGAACATGTCTGTGGCCTCACTGGACACAAATGAGCAGCTTCAGCTCAAGCCCAGTTGGATATGCCAAACCATTTGATGATGACTGTGCCTAACTAGTGTGTGGTTCCCATTAATGTGCAGGCCTATGTAATCAGAGGATGGTGATTCTTGTAAAGAAGGTGAAATCACAATTTTGTGTTTAGGAGGGTAACTGAGGAATGAAGACATCCAGAAATCCATGACGAATATATGTGAGCTGCTTCGCTGTTTGTTTTTGATTAAACTCATTCATTTGTAAATCTCTTGAATCTTTCCAAATGATTAGCTGATGGACAAATTCAAAATGAGATTTTTCCAGCAGGAGAGAACTCTTCTCTTTGGTACACAGTAAAGCTAGTGAAGGGGGGAAAGGGTCATTTGGAATAAGCCAACTTTTACAATTCTTTATTTAAAGATACAAATCTGAAAAGAAACATTTGAATTTTTCTCACAGATTCTGGTCATCTCGCAAAGGAAATAGGAGTCACTGTCAATTCCCTTCCATTTGTAAAATCAGGTAAAGCAGTGTAGTGGTTTAACCCCAGCCAGCAACTAGGCACCACACAGCCGCCCCGTTGGTCCCCCTCGGTGGGATGGGGAGAGAATCAAAAGAGTAAAAATGAGAAAACTCATGGGCTGAGATAAAGACAGTTTAATAGGTAAAGCAAAAGCCGTGCACTCAAGCAAAGCAACACAAGGAATTCATTCACTACTTCTCATCGATACGCAAGCGTTCAGCCTGCAGGAAAGCAGGGCTCCATAACATGAACAGTTACTTGGGAAGACAAATGCTGTGACTCCAAATGTCAGCTCCCACTTCCTTCTTCTTCCTGCAGCTTTATAAGCCGAGCATGATGCCATATGGTGTGGAATATCCTTTTGATCAGTTGGTGGCTGTGTCCCCTCCCAACTTCCTGTGCACCCCCAGCCTACTCGCCGGTGGCATTGTGTGAGAGGCAGAAAAGACCTTGACTCTGTATAAGCACTGCTGAGCAGTAACTAAAACATCCATGTGTTATCTGCACTGTTTCCAAAACATAGCCCTATACTTGCTGCTATGAAGAAAATTAACTCTGTCCAAGCCAAAACCAGCACAAGTAAGTAAACTTCCGGCCCTAATAGAGACTTGTGGGAATTCGAGTCTTTGGGGCATGTTCTGGAAGAGGATTTATTTTAATGATAGTGATGAATTTGGAGTTAAATATGAATATACAGACACCATTTAGAATTCTGGGTAATTTGAGGTGGGGCAACAGGGCATAGTAGGAATGAGGAAAGAGTTTAGGAGTCAGAAAACTCCTTCAGTTTTTGTCATGCCATTGCCTTTGGCAAGACATTCCTTTTTCCTTCATCAGTCTGATCAAGGGAGAAGGAGGGTTAATGTTTTTTCCATTTGTTTTTTAAACCTGTTTCTCAGAAATATTGAAGAGCCTTACAGGATGCTTACATCCAAACATAACTTTATGTATACTGGTTCCTAATCCACTTCCAATTCAAGTTCAATAGAAAACCTCTTCAGTGGATTTAATTAGACAAAGTATGTCTGTAAAAGCGAGGTGGTGAGCACAATTTGTATGCTAAAAGTGGTATGTAAGTGCAGATTGCTAGCAACAGCAACTCTCCCAATACCTTCTAACTCTGCTCCAAAGCAACACCCATGTTCCTACTGAAATCACAGAATCACAGAGTGGTTGAGGTTGGAAAGTATCTCTGGAGATTGTCTGATCCAGCCCCTCTGCTCAAGCAGGACCACCTAGAGCCACTTGCCCAAGACCATGTCCAGATGTCTTTTGACTATGTCTTATCTGCAGCCACCTCTCTAGGCAACCTGTGCAAGTGCTTAGTCACCCTCACAGCAAAGTTTGTTTCCTATTATTCAGGGGGAACCTCTTGTGTTTCGGTTTGTGGCCATTACCTCTGGTCCTGTCACTGGGCACCATGGAAGACAGCCTGGCTCTGTCTTCTTTGCACCCTTCATTCAGATGTTTACATACATTGATGAGATCTCCAACACACTTCCATTTAATCAAGAACTTACAGGAGGAGAGCCATCCAGTATTTTGGGGACAGATCTGCGCTCTACCAAGTCATGAGTAGTTCTGCATGATGCTTTATTTCAGCATACTAGGCATACTTTATCTGGCAAAAAGGCTAATTATTTAAGGGACAAACAAGGAGTGAATCAACTGGTATTTGGGTCTTTAAATCTTTTCTTAAATTTCTCTTTGGAGGAAGTACTTACTCCATTCACACTTTTAATGTCCTGAAGTCAGATTCTGTTGAAGTTCTCACAAAGCCTTTCATTGACATTAAAGACTTAAGGAAGAAGGTGGCAAGTAAAGGATTACACTTGCATTTTTAGGGCCCAAGATAAATGAATGAACTGTATCTAGTGTTTAAGCGCTACAGAGAGTGTAAAATGTGTGGAATCCAGGATACAGGATGCAAGACTGGAGGCTTGTGTTGGCCTCTAGTCTTGGCATACATCATTGAGATTTATGGACCTCATTCTAGTCATATTTCTAGTGACTTACGATATTTAGGAAGTTTCCTTTAAAGTTTAACCCTTAAAGTGCTTTCTCTTCATTTTACCTTCTATTTCTCAGGACCTTATGCTGCCGGTGTTGTTTATGTTGGTTATCATCTTCTAGTCTTACTAGTCTCATCAAAACAGGTTGCTAGTATAAAACTGTATTGGATATTCTCAGCTGAAATCTGTTTGTAGTGGTCCTTGTTGAGAGGTTATAGTTCATTTCATCAAAGGCAGCAAAACTGAATGGATGTTTTTCCTTTCCTCCAGCTCCTAATTTGATGGGATGTGGGGAGGCATTAGTAGTTCACATTCCTTGGAGTGTAAGCTAGAGCACCATGATTTTCAACAACTGCTACTTCAGAGAATGATATCTTCTGGTGTAAGAGGCAGACAGTAGCAATACTAAGGATTTAGGTATTTTAACTTAGTCAGGACCTTTAGGCAGCTGAATGCATTTGAGTGTGGTAACAGAGCACAGGCCTACTGCATGTGCTTTACCTTACCTTGGAGTAGACTCATAGAATTGGGATAAGCAGGAGATTCTCCAAGGCAGTTAATTAGCTGTTGAAACTACTGCAGCACAAGAGGTGTTTCTGACAGCCCAAAGAAATACTAGCTGCCATGGGAATGAGGAAATAGCCATGAATAAAGGATAACCAAAACAGCAGTTGTTCACTGATGAGTAATGGTTAGTCTCACACAGTCAGATTTTAGGGTGAGCTCTATACTCTGTAACTTAAACAGTTGTAGGCTTAACAAGTGTATCAAGAGAATGAATTGGCTTGTGATGGAGGGAGCTGGCTGAATGGCTCCAGCACTGTTTGCTCCCGCTCACTCAGAATACCTCATTCAGTCTGAGTGAGACTGAATGAGGTATTCTGAGTGAGCGGGAGCAAACAGTGCTGGAGATGAATGGGATTGACATGATGTGTTGTGTATGTGCCTAACTTGAGGGTTGAATTATGTGAGGATGGTGGAGTTATCTGGTTTCCTGCGTAAGTGTGCAGAAAAAGTATGCCTAAAGAAGGCATGTGCATGTTTCCAGCACCCTGCAAAGCTGGAAGAGTAAGCTTAAGAATGAAATGTGTGTGTGTCACCTAGGATGTGCATTATGGTGCATTCTTACCTCTCTTTGCTTGTATATTTCTGCACTGATTGACAGATAGGCAGCTACCTTTCCTTTCCAGCTTCTTCCTAGAGGTTTTTATACACATAGGTTAACATGGCACAAATGACGGACTGCCCACATAGCAGAGTTCTAGGTTCTGTCTAAAATGATATCTTGGGTTATGTGCTCGGTGTTTCTGAGAACACAAAAAAGCAGATAGTGATCTTTGAATTTCTTTTTGCGAAGATTTGTCTTTATGAACCATGAAGAACAGTGACTGATGACCTCCTTTCTCCTTCAGTGCTATGTGTGTCACTTAGCAGAAGTGAATTAGTGCACTGTATATTAAGATTTTTCACTTTTACACGGAGTTTCTAGTAGTAAATGAAGCTGCCATTTTCTAGTAAGACAGTGCTGGAGTAGTTCTTAATTTTAAATAACAGAGAAGTTTGTAGCCTGAGGAAATTTTGATGCCTATGTTATCTTTTCTCTGCAGTCTTATGTTCCCCCTTCACTTCACTCTATGTATATTCTTTCACGCTTAATAACACATTACCTCAGTCTACTGTTAAAGATCATTTGTTAAACTTATTTCCTCAAACCAGCCATCTTTTATCACAAAGCTTGTACTTACTGGATAGAGAAGGAAAGCCAAAACAATGTTTTGCTTCTATCTAGAGGACTGTAAAAGCAAAAATCTGTTCATAAACGTAGAGAACAGAAAGGTTTTTACCCATTTTCAATAAAACCTACTATTACCGTCACTCATGTCTCATCCCTGCCTCTCATCTTTTCACTCTTAAAATGTTTACAATTTGCATCTTTAGAAAATGTTAGAAGCAGTTGAAGAATTATGTGATCAAAGTAAGGCAAAGCACATGAACACAGGCATTCAACATCTGGGGACAGTCTATTTCCATTGCTGTGACCAAGAGATGCATGTCTATCTAAATCAGCCAGCATGAGGAAGAGAGGAGCTGTATTTTACATAAGGTTGAAATTATATCATTGCTCTCAGCTAATTCTTATTCTTCTTCATGCATGAGTTACTGTGTTTGAAAATACAATCTTAAAAATATCCTTAGGTCACTCAGTATAGCGAAGACAACACAGATATACAGTTCACACAGCTTTACGTTTTGTGTTGAATTTATATAGTTTATCAGCGCAGTAAAGAATTGACCGTAAAAGCCATCTTCCCTCCCTCAAATGAATCCCAACATGCAAAATGAATAAAAATGAGGTGGTCTGATTATAAGTGTCTGGAACATCTTCAGAGATCTTTTGTCTATTGAAAATAAATCTTCGAAGATGGTCCAAATGACGATATCATAAATCATGCTGCCCTGTATCTGCAGGCAAAGGAGAAGGGAAGAAATTATTTTTGCATACTTTATGAAATAATAATTTTTAAAAGCATTGAATTGTTCCAGATGTTCCCATTCACTCTGTCATATTCTGTGGGAGAGCAAACCCAGTCCATCTGAAAGAGATTGTAAAGTGACAGGAAAACGAAGCTTGTCCAAATCTTCATCTGCCTTATTTGCATGTACTAACAATACACTACAAAACCTGTTATAGTTTTGGTACCTGACTTGGAATTAATTTTACAGTGGCTAACAGTAAATTTAAATGGAGTTTTTAGCTAAACTAAAGTTAAAAACTGAGTTCTTAAGATAAAACTGGAGTTTTAACTAAATTAAAAAAGTTTAAACTAAATTTAGTTAAATTAATTTTTAAGCTAAAGTTAAAAATGGAATTGTAGTTACATTTAGCAGCATAGTAATTTTTAATTCAATATGTCATGTACTTATTGCAAAATTTTTATAAATCCTGTAACTTTCAAGATGTGGGCCTGAGTGTACCATCATTATAACATCTCTGCGTGGATTTGGAGATACCAGTTTGGATTTTGCAGCAGTCTTACTGCTCGTGCTTAGCACAGTGTAAAATGGCTAAGAACCTAAAATGTCCAGACCTGTGAAGGTGCTGTGTCCTACATAGACAGGTTTAATGGCCTACTTGGATTTGGAATAGAGTTTAGACTTTTTCATTTGGTAGTTAGACTAATGGATTATAAGGAGTTTGGTCTCCTAGTCTACTACCCATTCTAGACAGGGGAAAAAAGAATAGTTTGCTTATGAATCATTGCTAAACATGGGGTATTTTTTCAAGAACAAAGAGGGTTTTTTTCTGTCTGGAACAGCACTTCCTACTACATTTTAGAAAGATTAAGGCAGTGAAGGTGTTGCAGACACAGCTCAGTTGGCTTTTGTTCTGATTAATCCCTTTGAAACAGTGTTCCTATAAAAGTGTGAATCTGAAAATGTAAGCATAACAAGATACTCTTTGTTAGCACTTGCATCAGAAATCTATCCATAAATTTTGTTTCAACTGGGTATTCATTTGCTTGGCCTTTTTCCACTGCAATAGTGTTTAGCTTGAGTTTTATCTTGCTATCTTTGAAGATGTTATTTTTCCTTTAAATTTATAACAGTGATTGTAAAGCTGATTCTAAAAATAGATTTGCTTTCATTTAAGCATAAAGCTGTCTTGAGAGCTTGACCATTAAATGTTTTCTGCAAAAATCTTAAATTTTGTAGAAGATTAATGGTGCCAAAGAAGGAAATAACTTCTGATTTGGATAGTAGTGGTGTAACATTTTTTAGTATGTGGGGCAGCCCCTGAAGGCTCCTCTGCTCCTCTGTTAGAAATTAACTTACAGACTTTTTTCTTTTCTTGATGAATTGTTAAGTCTCCTGTTGGGTTGAATCTCCATGTTTCACAGTAATGGGTAGTCGGAGTTATGCAAGTCTTTTTAAACTGCTGTATAGGCAGCGACATCTGGAATTTCTGCAATGCTAACATAATTCTCCCCAGAGTCTTATTTCAGCCTTCATGACTATGCTAAGGTCTGTGAAAGGGGCACTGGAAAACAGCCTTGTGGGAATTTTCACTGTACCTTTGTCAAGAGAACCTTGAGTTTTGTCAGTCTGTGGGTTGAACTCGTAGAGCCTCTTTTATATCATGCTAACTTTTCATACAGGTTGAAGCTATGGTGAGAAGCTCACTTGAAGTGGATCTGCTTTGTCTGTTCCTCTCTATGCTGCTCTGTGTGTGACATGCTTGTACATAGCAACAATTTCAAAATGGTCTGTCCACCACTATTATTTGTGGTGGATATTATTTTTTTAATTACAGTATCTATTAAGTTCTGTTTGTTAGCTGATTGATTAAACTTTCATTCTAGTAAGCTTTCCTTTTGTTTCCTCAAACCACATGTGGTTTTCTTAAATCATGTACGTTGGTTGTGTACATGCTTGTCAGATTTTCTTAAATATATAGATGCTACCTTTTGTCTCTTGTGAAAGGGATAGCATTGGAATGAATTCAATGTTCCAAAAATACTGCTGAGGAATAAATGAAATTAACTAAGTGAGAAGCTGTCTGTGAAATAATACTTAACTTTGCTTAAGCTCTATCCAGAGAAGGTGATCTTAACTGTTACTCAAGTATTGATGATTGAAGTGGTTAAAATTAGTTTTACAAGTTCTGACTTTGGTATTTCAATGCCATAACAATTCACCACATTTGCAACCTGTCGGGTAATTTCAGCACAGAACTTTTAAGATTAGTATCTTGTAAAAACTGAATAATCAGTTTCTTCCCTTTTGATGGCAGCAATTCTTGCTTGCCAGATTTTCATTATGATAGAATTTTTCAAACTTGTTAAGGCCAGTGTGAAATTTCAGTTAATAGTATTAGGTTCAAAGCTTGATAGAACCTTTTGATTTAGAAAAACAAAAAGTTATCTGTACATAAGCTTTGATCACCCCTTAAGTTATAAAATTACAAATAAAATCTAACCATTGCAGATCTAATTTGTCCATTACAGAATCAGAGTGTGATTCAGGTTGAAAGGAGCCTCAGGAGCTCATTGGGTCCAACCTCCTGCACAGAGCAGGTTCACTTGGCAACGGTTGTGTCTACTCAAGTTTTTAAATTTTTTTTATAATTGCTCCTGTAGGCAGTTGAAGACAGCAGTGAGGACCTATTTTACCTTCTGTTATTGAGACTGAGCAAGCCAATTTCCCCAGCCTCCTCTCATGTTATGTACTCCAGTCCCTGACTATTTTGGTAACCCTTTGATGGATTCAGTCTATTTTTTTTTGTACTTTGGGACCCAAAGCTGGACACAGTGTGACCTCACAAATACTGAATAGAGGGGAATAATCACTTTTCTTTTGACCTAGTGGCTACTATCTTGCTATTACAGTTCAGCATGCAGTTGGACTTTTGCTACAAGGGCAACAATGAAGATCCCCAGGTCTTCTGCGTAGTTGCTTTCTGTTCAGTTGATTCCAAGCCTGTACAGTTTCGTGGGATTACTCCATCCAAGTGCCATAAATTAAGAAAAAGCAGTGTGTCTCGCAGATGCGACAAAGTACATGTAATCTTAATTGAATTTAATTTTAATTTAAAATTTAAAATACTTAGCTTTTTCCAGCAACTGATTATTATGAGATATATGGAGACAGAAACTTATTGTAGGGTTACTGGGCTCCAACTAGACTTGGCGCCTCTGAACACCTCTGGGCCAAGCCATTCACCCAGTTTTCAGTCCGCCTCACTGCCTCCTGTACGAATCTATATGGTAATGTTAGCTGATTTATAAATTCTAGATTGTCTTGATAGTTGCAGGTAGGAATTTCTTCCACCCAAACTGCAAGATTAGTTGGTTTGATGCATCATAGGAGGCCTTACAACTTCTCTGACTGTCCAAGGATATGTTTAGTCATTTGTAAGTGACGTGAAATTTTTGTAAACTCTTTTAAACCTAAGCAAACAATTGTAAAATGTGAGATCACTCTAGCTGTACAGCCACTACAGACATTTTGAGGCCAGCATCTGAAAACTAGTCCATATTTTGATTTTACAGCTCAAATCTGTGACTATTTTGTGTATGCTGTGTCAATATATATAGCCACAGATAAATGTTATTTGGTTACCAAGTTGATGGAGTTTCTACAGAGATATATTATCATTGAATAAACTGGATTACAGAACAGAATGTGCAAACCTTAAATCTTCATGGGACTTCTGAATATTTTGTATATTTTGGTTTGGGATTTTTTGGTTTTGTTTTGATAACTGTTGTAGTTCAGCCCAGATCGGGACCAGACTACGCAGTCTCTCTCTCACTCCCCCCACCCTCCGAGAGAACAGGGGGAGATAATAGAAGAAAAACGGCTCGAGGTTTGAGATAAGGACAGGGAGAAATCCTTAAAGTTACCATCACAGGCAAACACAGACTCGACTTGGGGAAAACTATTCATTTATTACTAAAACTA
>JAAGAY010004464.1:14676-92158 GCA_011801015.1 Ardeotis arabs
GTCATCACCACAGGCTGCAGGGGAATCTTGGCCAGGAGCCACATTACTCCTCCCTCTCCTTCTTCACTGACCTTGGCATCTGCAGCTGTTTCTCTCACAAGAAAAGTTCTTCACAACAGGCTGGCAGATGCCTCTCAGGATCCTTTCACATCATCCATCTCATCTCCTCTCCACTTCCTGCAGCCAGGCTGGGCTGAGTTGGGCCCAGTCAGCTGCCTGGCGAGAGGCCAGAGGGTGAGGCCTGCAAGGCCTGTGCCTCCCCCTCTGCGCCTCTGCCCCCGCTCAGCTTCTTCACATCTTCTCTTCTCTTTTTTTTTTTTCTGTTTCCTCCTTCTTAAATACGTTATCGCAGAGGCGTTATCACAGGACATTCTGCTACCAATTGGCTCGGCCTTGGCCAGCAGTGGGTCCGCCCTAGGCCCGGCCGAGTCCACTGTCCACTAAACAAAGGGGAGCAACTTCTAGCAGTTTCCTACAGAAGCTTCCACCTTAGGCCCCACCTCACTAAACAAAACCACAATAGCATAGTATTCTTAGACTAGTGTAACTAAAAAAGGCAGAGTTCATAATGAAATCTCACTGCAGCTTAGTAGGGACTTCTCATGCAGTGGGACACTGAAGACCAAGACTCTTCACATCACTTTTCATACTCTGCCATTATTTTGTTTATATTTAATATTTTGACAAGTTTTTTTAATCACTATGCATGTACCTCAGTATATGTAATGAATGAGGATATGCTTTCTGCAGAGAGGCTGAGAATGTAGGTCCTGATGGTGGTATACACAGCATATGGAAATGGAAGTTGCTGGCCATTTTGTGCAGGGATAGCTCCTGATGCTCCGATACGGACTGAGTGAGCTTTGACACTGTGAAGAGACGTGATGGAGAAGGACACTGTACGGAATGTGGAGATCATAATTGTGGCTTCTGGAAACTCAGAGACTTTGGATAAGTGTCGTTTCACTTATGAAATGGAGGATATGCATAGATCACTGATTGCACAGAAGTTGCTGTTAATCACCATTTACATGACTGTGACCTGTTTCTTCTTTCCCGGAATAGACAATATGTCAGTGAATTTCCATCCAAAGGCAATTGATGTGAATGGTCAAATGAATGTTGTTTCTAGTTGATAGTAGACAAGGAAGTTTAACAGAAAAAAAATGATGTTAAACAATTTGGAGAAATGTGATACAATATGATTATTTATTCTTAGACAGCTTTTGAGGCTTTAATTTTTTTTAGAAAGAATAACCGTGTTTTTTAAGGTTGATCTAAAACTTGTTGAAGTTATCACTTGTGTCAGTTGGCTTTGGTGGAGCTTGTAATCCAAAACAGTAAGGCTCTATGGTTTAGGACTGGTAGCAATAATGGGCATTCCAGTGACCTTTCAAACTAGCTGCAAAGTCATGTGTACATCTTTGTTGAAAGGGAGGCTGTTTGGATTGTTATCTTTCAGTAACTGAACTGAAAATAACCGTTTAAAACAAAGGAATTGGCTGAGCTTCTGAAATGTGTGGTTCAGGTTGTGTTTTTTCACATCAGTATTATTTCATGTTGTGAAGCTCATTGTCTTCAGTCCTGTTAGAAGATTGACTTTCTGAAATGACAGCTACGTTTTAGCCCTCTGAAGGTGGGATGAACCTGAAATTATGAACCTGTGAGACTAATGTACTGATGAACTGTGTTTAGATGGATTAGATGGAACATAAAATCAGGTACTGTTGGAACAATTCAAGTGTTTAAATATTTTTGACTAGTACTATCTTTTGAGTATTATTATTTTGACTCCATTATCCATGGTATTTCTGTTGTGAAAGTGACTTCCGGTTGTGCAGTGTATAGGGTAAGTGGTCTAAAGAAGAAGTTTTGAAAGATAGAAATCTGGGAAAAAAGAGGACCGAACACATCTTTGCTTTCTGCAGACTATAAATTTAAAGGCATTTGACTAGTTGAGTGGCCAGTACAAATGAAGGAGATTTATCTACACTGTGAAAACTTGGTTTGTTATTCTTTTGTTTGGGATGGAATAGGAGTGTAAGGGAGTTTCCTGCTTTTTTTTTTTTTTTTTGCTTCATGTGAACTGTTTGTTTATTCCACAGAGATGGCCATTAAAAAGATTTTTGTCACTTACCATAAGGTTCCTGCAACCACCTATTCCTCTTTGCATCCTCCTTAGCCCCCGTGCCTTTTAGGTTGTAAGGATAAACACAGAGTTAATTTTACCTTTTGGAATTTCAAATGAGTATAATGATGTTTGCATTCTGAAATTTACAGATTATTTTGAAAGACCACTTAGATGCATTTCTTAAGCAGAAAACCAGGGAGTTTTTTAAATGTAAAGGGAATCCTAGTAGACAAGTCCTTAATCTCATTTACAGAAATTTGTATAATGGTCCTAGTCCCTTATTGGACCGATACTTGAAGATGGTCACCTGACTAATAGGGATGCAGCAAAAGCGGAGGCATTCAATGCTTTTTTTTTGCCTCAGTCTTTAATGATACTGACAGACCTTGGGCTGCCTGGTGCCCTGAGTAGGAGGACCATGAGTGTGGGAACAGTGACTTTGCATTGTTGGACACAGAAACTGTAAGGCACCAGCCATTGCCAGCTGAACGTTCACAAGTTCGTGGGGCCTGATGAGATTCATCCCAGAGTACTGGAGGAGCTAGCGGATGTTATCACAGGACCCCTCTTGATCATCTACCAAAGGTCTCGGGAGTCTGGGGAGGTCCCTACTGTCTGGAAGCTAGCGAATGTTATTCCAGTTTACAAGAAGGGTGTGCGGGAAGACCAGGGAACAAGAGACTGCTAGTCTCACCTCAGTTCCTGGAAAAATTATGGAGAAGCTTCTCTTGGTTACTATTGAAAGGCATTTAAAGAATAATGCAATCATCAGGCACAGTCCACATGGGTTCACAAAGGGAAAGTCCTGTCTAACTAATTGGATATCTTTCTATTATAAGGTCAAGTGCCTGGTGGAGGAAGGGAAGGTGGTGCATGTAGTTTTTCTGGATTTTGGAAAGGCTTTTGCTACTGTCCTTCATGTCATCCTTCTGGAAAAGTTGTCCAACAGTGGGATGAGCAGATGAATGGTATGCTGGGTGAAGAACAGGCTGAAGGGCAGAACTCAGAGGGTTGTAGTGAACGGAGCTACATCTTGCTGGCAACCGGTCATCAGTGGTGTTCCTCAGGGTTCAATTCTAGGTCTAGTTCTCTTCAATGTATTTATCAACTACATGGATGCAGGAGTTGAGTGCACCATTAGCAAGTTCGCTGATGATACCAAACTGGGAGGTGCTGTTGACTCTCTTGAGGGACAAGATGCCTTGCAGAGGGATCTGGATAGATTGGAGCATTGAGCAATGATAAATGGGATGAAATTTAACAAGTCCAAATGCCAGATTCTGCACCTGGAATGGAGTAACACCAGGCACAAGTCTAAACTGGGAGACGAGTGGCGGGAGAGCAGCCTAGCAGAAAGTGATCTGGGGCTCTTGGTTGACAGGAGGCTCAACAGGAGTCAGCAGTGTGGCCTGGCAACCAAGAGGGCAAACCACATCCTGGGGTGCATCAAACACAGCATAACCAGCTGGTCGAAGAGGTGATTATCTTGCTGCATTCAGCATTGGTGTAGCTTCACCTTGAGTATTGTGTGCAGTTCAGGCCCCTAAAATTCTAATTAGAGAGGATGTTACAAACCTTGAATGAGCCCAGAGGAGGACACTGAAGCTGGTGATGGGGCTGGCAGGCATGCCCTCTGAGGAGTGGCTGAGGGCTCTGAGCCTGTCCAGTTTGGAGAGAAGGAGGCTGAGGGGCAATCTCACTGCTCTCTCCAGCTTCCTGAGGAGGGGAAGTGGAGAGGGAGGTGCTGGTACCCAGTGCCAGGACGTGTGGGAATGGTTCACAGCTGAGTCAGGGGAAGTTTAAGCTGTACATGAGGAAGCATTTCTTTTCAGAGAGAATGGTCAAACATTGGAACAGGCTTCCTAGAGAGATGGTTGATGCTGCATGCCTGTCAGTATTTAAGAGGCATTTGGAGAACGCCTCTAATAACATGCTTTAGTTTCTGGTCAGCCTTGAAGTGGTCAGGCAGTTGGACTAGATAACCATTGTAGGTCCCTTCCAACTGAAATATTCTATTCTATTCTGATTCCTGAATATTAAGGAGAGCAAATTATTATTATTTTGATAAATTGAAGTATATTATTGATCCTGCGGGTTATTCAAGGGATAAATAACTGCTAAATAGCATTTTTACTTACTTGTATTGGTAATCAGGATAACATGTGAATCTAGAGACTCTAAAGCTTTTTTATCCTGTTGTGATTCAACATATCATAATTTTTTCCCCCCTCAAACCAGTTTGAATAAGTTAATTTATAGGGTTTATGTAAGTCTTTTCTATAATACATAGCATTTTTTAAAAAAGCAAAGAAAGCTCTATCATGAAAAACAATGCAGAGGAATAGAAGAGCAGTTGAATAGCCTGAAGAAATACTCAGATCTTTAAAGATGACTGCACCCCTTCACGCACAAAATCATACTGTGATTTAGAGCCCCTTATAGAGGGGTAAACAACGAAATGCTGAAACTGTTATATTTCTTACTAACTTGGTTTTATAATTATCTGTTGCAAGGAGTTTCCAGTTTGACTGTAATTTGCACAGTTGGTTGTGATTAAGTAGAAGTTAAGGGAAGAACTTTGATGGACAATGCTGGGTTTTGGAAAAGACTGATAGGTCTGTGTTACAAATGATAAAGATTTACATAATGGGCAGAAGGGCTGTTAGTCCAACTTGGTTTTCCACCTCCACAAGAAAAGTTCTTCCCAGAGAGTCCTACCACCTATGCTGTGCTTGCCCCACTCTCACATAAAGCTGGTTCTGAGGCTAGCCCACAAGACTTGTGAATCAAGTGGAAACATGTAACCATCCTCTTACTAGTTGTTGTGGTAACTGAAAGTAGATGTAGGCTTTTCTAATGGTGTGCCTCATGCACTCGGTAAATACAAACATATGTAACACATGAAGGGTTAACATAATAATAGTTTCTGAAGTTTAGCCAGGACAACTGCTAATCTACGAGATAGAGCATGATTGTTGAAATGTCACTGCAGACAAGATTTTTAGCTTAGGTTTGTTTTCTTTCTAGTACTTATAAAATACCTCTAAATAGTACTCCAGGAAAGCTAAGCAGCTAAAGAAACCAAACAAAGATTAACCTTTAGCCACTGGACATGCTTCTGGTAGCTCTGTAGCATTGGCTTGGTGATAACTATCTGACAAGATAAATGCCTGAGGCTGTTCTGATGCCAATCTGTTGGAATGTTACTATTTGTTCTTCAGGAAAAATGAAATTATTTTTGTGGTTCACAAGGGAAAAGAGAAATTAGAGTATACAAAATGCTTTCCAATAAATAAATATGTGCTCCTGGGATATTTATGAAGCTCTGCCAAAACTTTAAGCTAAACTAGAACAAAAATGATGTGACTTCTAGGAAGTCTTGGCTCCTGACACTTTACACTGTAAAAGACACCTTTTAAATTATTAACTCTAAACATCTGTTACATTGAGGCAGTTTTGAAGTACATTCGTGAAACTAATAAACTTAAGGAAAAGTCATTTTTTTTGCTGACTACTTCACTTAATTTTCATCTCTTAGATTCAGTTATTTGCTTTAAAATTTATTGCAGTGTATCAGCTCAACTTCTCCTGTGTGTCGTCCAGCATCTGCTGAGAATTTGATATGTAAGACACTTTCAGTTGATTTAAGGAAAATGTCCAGTTTCCCTGACATACCTGTTTGCAGATTTCTGAGGACTGTATTAACTTTGTAGAAATTGCAAGCTTCAGGAGTGTATGAATACTAATGACATAAGTGTATGAATATCATTGGTGATTAAGCCTTCTCATTAGTGTGACAAGTAAAATCTGTGCTAAATTTTAAGGTCTGTTTTGACCCATGCAAAAGGTAGACGTTCTCACTCATAAAGTGGTCTACACAGCTATGTTAAGTAGGAGAGGCACTTTCAGAAATAATCTGCCTGTACCTTCATAACTGGCTTACAAATGGAGTGAAACTCTGATGTTCCTGGCTCCCGTTGCCTCCTGCAGAGGAGCGGTGGGACTTGGAGTGCCTGGTCTCAGATGGTCTCTCTGATGGCTGAAATTCTGCACAGTGATTCCCACTCATTTTTCTTTACAGAAATTACAAATAAAAAAAGAATTCCAATGCTAAAAGTTGCTAAATTCTGGAGTAGTATGAACTCTGTCTACATTCTTAACTGTTTTCAATTTCAACAGAAATCTTCATGACTTTTTAGCATCACAGGAGGTTTGGAAGATATTTGTGATTTCATGTCCTTGTCTTTTCTGGCTTCAAAGATCGTGTTTGATGCATCTAATTTGCTCCAGTGTCTTCAGAAGACACTCGTTCTGCCTGAAAGACCACACACAAAGTTTCTAGTCAGAGGAAAAAGGGTTAAATAAGTGTTTAAAATATGGGTGCTTAAAAATATTATAGTTTTCAAAGTTGTACCGTAAAAACTGAATCTCAGCTGTGCCTTTTCCAAGATCTGCTAGGTATATTTATATTGACTCGATAAAATAAATAACTGGCTAAATTTGGACCCTGAAATTTAACTCTATGGGTGCAATTTTCAAAAGTGACTAGCAGGGTTTTATTTATTTATTGTCTTTAGTGAAAGTTACTGTCACACTGGCTTTGATAGTAGCAGAGCTGGATTTTTGAAAGTGTCTAATTCTGTAGTTTTACGAGAGAATTACTAATATTTTTAGGATAAGCCACTACTGGCCAGCAAGTCATTCCGTTTGATACATATATATGCCAATGCAGAATCACTTAGGTACCATGGATTTTAGTCTGAAATCCCTGTCTATATTTTAAACTTGAATAAAAACTGTTCTCCTATACAGAAACCTATTGGTGCATTGATGCTCTAGAATGATGCTCTGTTATCAGGGTGAAATGTCTGTAATGCAGGCACTTAATGCTGTGTGCCAGATTTTACACCTTGGCTTCTGTCAGCTACTTCAGAAAGGAGGAAACGAATGTGTGTGGAAGGTGTACGCTGTTGTCTTTCTCTACCAAAGTGGCTGGCTCAGCCGTTCCGCGGGTTTAGATGAAGGGCATGCTTTAGACTCTCGCTGTTACAGCTCCACGATCACAGTGTGTAGATGTGCCTAATCATCACGTACTTGCAGTTGGAAATTATTGTAAGAGTTAAAATGACACCAGGAAATGAAAATAATCTCTTTTAGAGATCATCAGCTCTTTTAAGAGAAATAGCTAATTCTCAAAGATCTTTTTGCCTATATAGACAATAAAAACTCTCAGAGGAGTATCT
The DNA here is from genome assembly GCA_011801015.1 of Ardeotis arabs. Taxonomy (NCBI): domain Eukaryota; kingdom Metazoa; phylum Chordata; class Aves; order Otidiformes; family Otididae; genus Ardeotis; species Ardeotis arabs. The sequence goes on from JAAGAY010004464.1 coordinate 22,051, forward strand.
GAAAAGTTGTTGTGCATACAATTATTTTCATACTGTCCTGTGACTACACAGCAAGGACTACTGTGGGATCCATATTATTAACTTATTCATATAAAGAAGGGTGGAACAAGCAATTGCTGCAGGAATATTCTGAAAGTGCCTGTTGGTGGGAGTGAATGACTAAGTATAAAGGTGTGCTAATCATAGAGCTGTACTAATGACATTCTCTTAATAGCGACCTTGGAAACAAATACTGCTTTATGCCCTTGAATATCCTGGATTGTCTGCTGGCTCAGTTTACTCTTGTGCTGCATTCCTCAGACTCCAAAGCTCCTGTGTGTATCTAATGCCTAAATTTGTGATGAAGTGTGATTGCAATGTGTGTCGCCAAAGACGTGCAGTGAGCTGGGTTTATAAGAGCCAGGGTCTGTATTAGCTAAAAAGAAGCTGTGGTTTCGATGAAGTGCGGTCCTGGAGAGCAGCGGTGGTTTTGCCGCCGGGAGCCGCTGTGTGTGAGGAACGGGCAGAGAGGTTCCCGTTCGGCCGCCTGCCGCGGCCCCTGCTGGCAGAGGCTTTGCCGGTAGCGTTGGGAGTAACCCCCCCGAAAACCAGCGTCAGCAGAAACGGGTTGCTTCACTCCGCTGGAACCAGCTGTACTGCACGTGTGTTCCAGCTTGTGTCAGCAAGGCTAACTACCACTGATTTTTATTTTTTTTTTTAAATTGCTCCCCCTATCTGTGTGGTTTTATAAAGCAGTTATGAAAACAGTTATTTCATGAGCGTTCTTGAACAGAATCACTGAAGGCACAATAGCAAAGTTTGTTTTAACAGCTCTAACTGAAAAAAAAAATCACTTGATTAATCAGTTTACTTATTTGTTTTCAGCAACAGATACGCAAGATGACGAAGCAACAAGGGGAAGGATCAGAAAGTTAAGTGTTGGGCAGTATGACAATGATGTCCCTGGGCAGCTATCATATAACAAGTGTGGATGGATGAAGTCTCCTGCTGCTGACCAGGCTGTAAATCCAGGGTCACCAGTTCCTGTAGAGGAGACCAAGGAGGTAAACAATAAATCTTTCAGGAAAGATTTATTGAAGCGAAGGGCCAGTAGGACGTCTCATGTTCAGTGTCTAAAATCAATGTGAAGCAACTGGGCACTTGCACTGTGGTAATAAGAATAATGACTTACTGTAGTTATCTCAGAATTACAATTCAGTGTTTAAGGATGTCCTGCTCTTCTCCTTTCTGTGTGTTTGCATGGTTTTAGTGTTCCAAGATCTCTCTGCTGGAACAGTGGATCAGAGTATATGAAACCTTCTGTAATCTGATTAAAAATGCCACACTGTTGTAGAGTCAAGTGGGAATTTTCACACTGTAATTTTCCTTTTTTGTGCCCTTTCTAGATGGCTGTTGCACATTACCAAGATGAAATAGATGGAAGACTCTTCTCCCCAACAAAAAATGGAAATGAAGCTGTCCCAGCCACACCAGCTTTTCCTCTGTCACCAGAGACACCATACGGTAAGGAGATGTCTGTCTCTTTGTATTTCAATAGCACTGTTAACATTTTAGCTGTTACTGAAGAGGAATTGTACTTTTCCATCTCTCCTAGTGAAAACACCTCCGTTATACCATCAGCGGATTCCCTCCAGCCAAAAGGTCAGCAGCCCATCTGAGCTGTACAGAACCAGTCCTGGTAAGATACCCCTACTTCTTAAATAATTTAAAACTGAGCTGTGTATGAAGACAACTAATGCAACAGTGGTTATTCCTTTATAAATAGGACATATACCTGGTGAATTTAGACATTTGCAAGTCAGAGAAATAGAATTTAGCAGTACTATTTTAATCATATCAAAAAGACGTAAACAATGAAGAATTATCAAAGAAAGATTTAATGCTGTTAATTGCCAAAAGGGAGTCCCATGTTCACGTTCAGTGTCCAAAATAAATGTGGAACAATTAGGCCTTTGCGTCACGGCAATAAGAGGAAATGCAATTCAGTATTTGAGTCTATCCTGCTCTTTTTCTCTGTATGTTTGCATGGTTTCAGTGTTCCATGATCTCTCTGCTGATATTTGGTAATATCAAAGTAGTACTGTCAGAAGACTTGAGTTTCTTCTGATTTTTAGTAGGTTTTGTCTCCATCTGAGGAAAGAGGGGTGATATCCATGTTGCCATTTTGCCAGGCAAGTGAAGCTTACAATAGAGCTTGGCAGTAGCTACGCTCAAGTCAAGGAGATCCTTAATCAAAGGAATGAATGTTCTGAAGGGCTTTTTGGAACAATACAGTTTGTAAATGTGCAAGTGTGGAAAAGTAGTGATGATATGGTTAAAGATTTAAGGTGTGAATTTTATTAATTCAGGATTCTTCTTTGAGGCCTTAACTTTTTGCTGCTAAAAATAGCAGCAAACCTATTGTTAGCTGTCACCTTTTCTGTGCGAAATTATTTTAAAACAATTAAGTTTGAAAAAACCAAAGTATTACATGTGACTGCATCAGGAAGTGTTGGGCATAGAAGGAAGCCAGCATAATTTATTTTAAAACTGAATAAAAATCACAACCATTCATTTAAATTGTATGCATTAGAAGGTGTTCAGGTGATTATTCATGTGTATATATAGTTTTATTGCTTACGCTGTCGCTGTCTTCTCAGGCAGGATCTTGATAATAGAGTTTCCGATAAATTTGATGGTGGATTTTGATGCAATAACAGTTAGTGTTGTGGTTTTAACTTTGGAAAAAACCTCTTCCTGTTTAATTTGCCTCATTTAATAGTTATTAAAAGCAAATAACATTAACACAGAATGAAATTATCTTTAGTAATAAGGCAATCTTCTACCCAGTTCAAGACATCTCTTTATGGTTTAATTGCTGTGGCTTTGCCCGTTACTCTTTCAACTCTTAAACAATTAGTGGTAGATATCCTCCTGAGGGCAGCTTCAGCAAATCAATTACAGGTTACTTATGTTGAGTTAATCTACTGAATACTTTGTTTTTAAATGGTTTCTATCGCTGTTGCTAAGAGTTAGGACTTGCCCTGGAAAATTTAGTGGCTTTCGGTGTATTTCTCTTATTTTGTTGGTGATTCTCCTGCTTAATTCCAAATGCTATATTTAGATACTCAGTTAATGGGACACTGAAAACAATTACACTAGCTTAGACTAAAGCAGGTAATTCTCCCTTTCAATACCCCTTAAAAAATGATGCTCAGGGTGTACTGAATCATAGAATAGTTAGGGTTGGAAGGGACCCTTAAAGATCATCTAGTCCAACTCCCCTGCAAGGACCAGGGACATCTCCAACTAGATGAGGTTGCTCAGAGCCTCGTCCAACCTGGCTTTGAATGGTTCCAGGGATGGAGCATCTACTATCTCTCTGGGCAACCTGTTCCAGTGTTACACCACCCTCACTGTAAAAATTTTTTGCCTAATATCTAATCTGAATCTCCCTCCTTCTGTTTTAAAACCATTACCCCTTGTCCTGTCACTACAGGCCCTACTGAAGAGTTTTTCCCCATCTTTCCTGTAGGCCCCCTTTAGGTACTGGAAGACCACTGTAAGGTCTCCCTGGACCCTCCTCTTCTCCAGGCTGAACAGCCCGAACTCTCTCAGCATGTCCTCATAGGAGAGGTGCTCCAGCCCTCTGATCATCTTTGTGGCCCTCCTCTGGACTCATTCCAACAGGTCCATGTCCTTCTCATGTTGGGGGCTCCAGAACTGTATGCAGTACTCCAGGTGGGGTCTCACGAATGCTACAGGTCAGGTGCTCAGCTCCCTATGGCTTTGCTGTTAGCTGCAAACATAATGTACTTTGACACTAAGGTTACAGGTGTATGAGGCGGGTCAGCTAGAAAACATGCAACACACCATTAGCGAGAACCTCTAAGAAACAGTAGTTAGGTGACTTTCCCACCAAAGCACAGAAATTTCTACTGCCAGAGGCAATATTAGAATCCTACTTTAGATATTTTCTCTTTTTCCCTTCACTATTCTGCTTTATTTATTGCCTGTATCTACAGTAAGTATCTGTTTACTGTATTTATTTGCTTCTGTGTCTTCTGACTTTGGCAAGAAGCGAAGAAGAGATCTTCTCATTACTTTTGCTAACAATCCCTAATTCATTGCCAGAGCAAGAGCATTGTGTTTTATGTGTTGAACAAGGACAAGAATCTGAAGGGAACAGAAGTAGCTGTTCCTGTGGTTGACACTGCTCTTATGCACATGCGACAAAGGTGACTCTGACGGTATGCACTTTGCCAGAACACTGACAGCCCCAATTTTTAATACTTTCCTTTGCAACCTTGCCCTTCTTTTAAATGCTTTCATGTTTTTTTATTTTGGTAGAAGTTGGGAAACATAATGACTTCTCTAGAGAGTTTCAGCAGATTGAGTCCTTTGGAGTCATGGACTCTGGAGTCTTAATTTCTGCCATTAAGATATTGCCCCTTTTCTCTCAGTTCAGATCACCATTGAATTCAAAATTGTTTTGTTCTGCATCTTGGCTTTTCTGCTTGGCTGCATTCCAAGTTAGTAAGGATACTGTAACATCTGGCTACCAATTATCCAGACATATTTCTTATATAGTCTTATTTCCTTCCCACTTCCTTGTACAGAATTGCTTTCACTATAGTTACCACTTACCATATCAAGGGAGATCTACTGTGGTTTTAGAAAAGTATAAAAGTATACATTTTAAAAGAACAATACCTGCCTTTTTTTTGTATTCTGTATTCAAAAATTACAATGACATCCAGTCTTTATGCATACAAAATGATAAAATCATCTGGGTTTTTTTGTAAATTGTTCTTGTTGTAAACTGTGTACCTTATCTTGGATGCATGTAATTCTGATTCTTAAACTATTTATTGAAGTGAAGGGCACTATCTTCACTGAAACCTGACAAAACCCTGTATAAAATGGTGCTCTGTTAACCCTAGAAATCTTAATTTTTTGTCCAGATGAAACCACTTCGCTAGGGAAAGTCAGTCCAGTGGTGTTATGTATCTGTCTCCCTATGCCTTACCTCTTCTTTCTCCACGTGTATTTCTTTACGATGCCCTGCCTGCCCCAGCTGGAAAAAGCAGGATTCCTTGCCAGAGCCTTGTTCTTTCTCAGACGGGAGCAAGTTTAACATCCCTCAGTCTGTGTTCAGGCATGTAGTCCTTTCGTGTCAGTGTTGCTGCTCTAGTGATCACTTGCTGCCATGGTTTCATTGCCCTTTACATTCACTTTACATAGCTTGCAAGTGATACAGCACCCACAGAGTTCATTCTGAATTGCCTTTTGAAAGACACCTTGTTTCTTAAGACAAACTTGAGCAGTCTGTAAATTGGGTGGTTTTATAAATACCTCATGAAAAAGCAGGCTCCAGATAGAACCCAGATGCAGCTCTCTGAGTAACACAGTAGCCATTGTATATCCCACGGGAGGGTCCCACATATCAGTGAAGGAACAGAAGCACTATTTGTAGGCCATTTTGAAGCTTATAAAGGCTGTCTTGTCTCAGACAGCATACAGCTAATTGAAGTCCCTTTGTATGTGGAAGTAACAAATAAAATCATATCAAGCTCTTTGCCAGAGGACTGAACTCTGGCTAACCACCCCTGCCTTCCACCCCTCAGGCTGGATGTGAGAAGCTGCCCCTTCCTCAGCCCTGGCCAAAGCACGGACAGAGCTTTGCAGAAAATCTGCATTCACAAACAGGCACTGTCTTGCAGTAGAAGGCAGGAATCTGTGAAACAAGGGAAGATTGTCTAAATCCTTTATCCATGTACTGACAAAGAGAAGACATGATGTCCTGGTTTTCCATCTTTTCTGAACAGCCTAAGTATACTTGGGTAGTTTGAGCAGTGCATGTGGTGGAATGATAGCACTGCTGCTGGTATGAGGAATCTTGGAGCCTTCACGCATGTGTAAAGCCTTGCCTTTTCATACCCACCACGGAGCTTAGCCTAGGTACCTCAAAGCTTATATTAGGCATATGAGCTGCATCTTTTCTAAATATTGTCCAAAGGTCCTATTTTCTCCTCATGCTGTTACGGAACTCTTCAAGACCAGACACTGGCATGTTTCCACGTTTTTTCTAATACAGACTTTGTTTTTATCTGACAGAGACACTGTAATCCTAAATTCTCCCCATTGACTAACATAGACTTACTATGTTACATCACCCAGTAGAGTGATGAGTGTTTCATAAATCTCTCGGAAGGCAAAACCACAACCTAACAGATATCCTCATTACTGCATAATTTTATTACTGATTATAATTTTATACTGTTGTCATTTCATACTGCTATTCCAGATTGCCATTTCTTCCAGACACTGAGTTGCAAGGGAAATGAAACATACTGCTTAATTGTTCAATTAAAAAAAGTCAACATTCTGAACTGGAAACGTTTTCTGTGTGTCAGAAGGCTTAGTAGCATAAGGAATAAAAGTGATACTAATTTGTGAGAGGGAAAAAATCATAGTTTATGATGTGCAAAAATTTCCTCCACAATATGAAAAGGTTTCATATAATATTTATTTATACCTGACTTCCTCTCCCCTCCTTTGCACCACTGATTCTAATACAGTTCTTAACGTATCTTTCAAATACAAATATGGAAATTTTGTATTGTGTCTGGTCTGCGTAGAAAGAAGTAATGCTTATTATCAGCAATTTCAGTCTGGTAATCCAAATTCACAGCAAAGGTAACAATGTTCCATCTCATGTGTGGAATAGATTAACTGTTTAATTTAATTTGCACCCATCTGAATGGTGGAAAATATGTTCTAACAGAAGAATCAAATAGAAACTAAAAATATTTTTAAATACTTGTACTCTATGCGTGCTTTTAGCGAGTGATATTAACCAAAATACTTATAAGTGTCTACAACTGAGCTGTTTGGTAATCAGCTTTAATTGAGCTTTTTTTTTTTTTTTTCCCCCCCCGCACACTCACTTTGATTAAGATTTTCATGGGAAGTACTCTCCCAGTGCACACTGATTAATTTACCAAAGCTTTATTCTCTGGCTTAGAGATAACATTCAAGGCCAGGCTGGATGGGGCTCTGAGCGACCTGATCTAGTGGGGGATGTCCCTGCTCCTTGCAGGGGGGTTGGACTAGATGACCTTTGAAGGTCCCTTCCAACCCTAACCATTCTATGATTCTATGATTCTATGATTCTATGATTCTAAAATATGGGAAAAATGAAAATGCTAAGCACCATCCAGGGTCTTCCCTGGGAGGTGTGAACCGTCTTATCACAAGAGTCACAGCCTGGAATAGGCAACTCAAGAGCTCTTTGAAGGACTTGTTGAAAGTCCCAGAAATCTTCAAGTAGAGGACTCAGTGAGGATACGGGTCAGGTGCTGTGTTCCCAATTTTTTCTACAAAAACTGCTCAGGGCACCTTATGTCACATATGTTCTAAAAAATAACTATCCATGTCCATGCTTCCTTTATTCTCTGAGAAAGAACATAAAAGTCATGGTGGAGATGGAAAGAGTACTTAATGCTGGGCATTTTCTAAAATTTTACCTTTAAATGGTGTTTTTCTTGTCATTATCTTCACACATGCTGGCATAGGCTTTTAAACTTTGAACAGAGGTATAATTATTTCAGGGCTAGAGCTGCTTGTGAATACTGGGGGGAATCCATTTATTTTCTGTTAAAATTACCTAAAAAGGAGTGGAATGCCTTGTTACGCCAGATCAGTCTGTTAGAGTCCAATCTGACATGGTGTTCAAGGGGAATCCTCCAACACTGGATGTAAACAACGTCTGCACTTTCCTGTGATTACTACACAAAAATTCAGGCCAGACACTTTGTAGCTGCTTGAGGTCGCAGCTCTCCTGATTGCCAGCCAATGAACTAGTTGAGGCTTATTAATGTGTTTATATTGGTTGTTAATTTCCTTCTGATTTCCCCCTGTGCCAATTAGTCCAAGATCTGTGAAGTCTGATTTCTTTTAGGGAAGGTCGTAACAAAAACACAATCTACCTACTCACATGAAAAGCTTGAAAAATGTCATGATCTGGATTTGCTTTTGTAAGGCATTACGTATACTAAACAATCTGAGGTCTTGTGGGTGAAAAGCACTCTATCATTCTCCATCAGCTTCATGCTTTATGAAAAAGTTTGAGACAGAGGAAAATCAGGACAACTGCATAGCATTTTAATCTTGGTTAAAAATCCCTCTCAGGCTGAAACTCCATCCCTTCTTCCTCATCCTAAAACATCTTCTTATTCTCCTTTTAAAATGTCATACTCCCTTTCACAGTGGGAAATAATTGTATTGAAAATTTGTAGGGAAATTCTCTTTAAAATGAAAGGGACATATAGTCATCTATTTGGAATCATTGCTGAATAGATAATTACACAATCTTCTTAGAAGGGTTTGGCTGCAGAAACATTTAAAGGGAATTAGCATTTTAAACACAGTTTTATCCTGACTTTCACACTGCAGACTGTTAAGGAACTTCTATTAAATACCATGACAGAGGTTAGCTATTGCAAATTGCCTTAAAATCTAAATAGCTGATATCAATGTTTATTAAAAATACAGTGTTCATGCTGTCATGTAACAGGACTTCAAGTTCCTATTGCAGCTCAAAGTTGAACTCACACTAAATAGCTTTGTAACTTTCAACATGGTAAGAAATGCAAAAACCCACAAATTTCTTAATTACACAACTTAATGGCAAGACTGGATACAAGCACTGATACAGGGGAGGAGCCTGATGGATGGAAGTGCTACAAAAAATATTTAAAAGTGGAAAATTCAACATCTTGCAACTTTTTTTTTTTGTCATGTTTTTCCACTCATTGCTTGTGTGACAATGCCTACCCTTGGATTGTCTCTGAGCAGCGATAACATGTTCTGAAACCTGTTCCAGCTTCTGACTGCGGCACCTAGGAACTTTTCATAAATGATCAAGAAGACCTTGCTGTCTGCAGCACTTTCTCTTGCTTGCCTGGATTGGACTATTTCGTCTACATGATGATACCCAAAGTGTCACTTTCTCTGGGTCTTGGGGAGATGATAATTTGACTGTCTTCCTGTTGTATTAAGATCTCAGCCTAGAGGACCACTAACTTTTTGAAGCTGAATGCTGCATGACTTTTTTTTTGTCATTTGAAATTACTCTTAGGATCCGCTTAGTCTCTCCACTGTCAACTTCAATGAGATCAACTTTGTTCTGGTTATGAAAGCCCAAATTAGAAATCTTGGTGCTCTCTGAGTCTGAAAACTCTAGCAGAGAAACATCCTAATAGCATGACTGAAAAGCAGAACTTATCAGTTAAACGATTTCAGTTGTTTCACTTGCTTTTATTAATATGATAATGCTGAAAAAAGTACACTAAAATAATTGATTTGTATTGTTTGTTTTCCTTGCAGTTTCACAAAGTAGAAAGTTTTCATTCATAGCACCTTTATTAGCACACACTTGAAACTTTGTGCAACTGGCTGTTTGCCTTTTGTCTAAAAAATCGTCTTGCCACTTTTTCTATGAAATCACATCTTAGCATCAATCTGACACAAAATTTGAGATGCTCACTCCCAGTTAGAGTGCTCTAATTCCCAAACTGTAGGAGCACATGCAGTCAGCATGGATTTGGGGCATGACACAGAGTTCCTGTCTAAGGCGAAGAAGAGCAAAGACAGCAAGGCAGGACACTGAAACTACTGACTGGTGCAGCTGAGGTCTTAATCAGGCAAAGAAAAAACTTGATGAAGTTTCTTGGGGTTTTGATCACTCCTTTTCTGGAACCCAGTTTTGGTGCAGGAAAACCTACCACATTTCCCTATCATGGTTTTCCTAGTTCATGTCTGTATAAAATGACATATGGACCAGTGCATGGGTGTAATGATGTATTTGGAATTCAGGATTATCATATTGCTGATACTAGACGACTGAGGAGGGATGGAAATCTGCTACCTACTTACTTTTTTAATTAAATAACTTTTGATAATTATCTTTATAGCCTTAATGGACCTCCCAGGAGCACCACAAAGACTAGACTAGGAAGGGTGAAAACAGTTTCTTACATTTTCTGTGTTCAGATTTATTTTTAATGTTGCAAGACTGCAGCTGCCTGGAGCTTTTCATTGTTAGCAGTGGACACATGATCTAGGGTAGCTTCTGGCATTGGTAGACCCAGTTTCCTTCCCAAATTGTTTGCAACTTGAATAGATTACAGAAATGAAGCCCAGTTATTCTAATTTTGCATGTGGGGAGCAGAGGCACACTGCCATTATATAGTTTACTAAAGTAGCTCTGTGGTAGAGGTAGGAATGTTAGAAGTTCCAGTCACAGGAATTTCATTAGTAGGTTAATTACACAGTTGTGTAAATACACACAAAAATCCCTCTATGGGTTCATCAATTGACTTAGGACTTTTTGAATTTTTAGAATTTTTATTTCAAGAGCTACTGAAATGCAACCATCTGTTTAAGAAGAAAACCTGGGCCTTGGGAACCCTCTGATTTTTAATTCCAGCCCTGATTTCCAACTCCTACTTGTTTCTTTTCTTCTTCCAGATCCTCATTTACACTATGTATTTGCCTCACAGCCATTCTTGGGATGGGAAGAAGGGGAAATGTCATAGAAGTTACTCATGCTAATATGCTTTCTGCCATATGTTTAAGAAAAATCTCCTATGCAATGTTCTCTATGGAGCACTCTTCTTGAATATTTTGCAGCGGATTTTTAAAATACATAGACGGTGCTAAAGTCAGTCTAATCCTGCCAGCAAGTCTGGGGAAATAGATAGTTTCTTCCTGCAGGAATACATTTGCAATCTTTAAAGTTATACTCTATCTAGCGACACATCTCAACGCTGAGACCTCAGAAATCTTTATTGTACATGCATGAATAGTAGCCTGTAACATGAAGGAGGATGACAGAGATTCAGTTTATGAGACTGTTAAAGCTTCCTCCTTGATTTTCCCTCTGGTAAACATGAAGCCAGAATTTCTAAGCAGTTTGCAATGGTTCCAAACTAAATCTCTTTTCAAGCACAACATGGTTCAAGTGCTTGTCCAGTCACAGCACTTGCAGAGGATATCAGTACCTGTGCTGGATTAGTTTGGAAGCTTTTCCAAAACTGGCAGTCTTTGTAAAAATCCTTTATAGATATGCTTCTAATCAGCCTCTTCCTAGCAAATGCAGAATAAATCCATAAATCTTCAGCATGTCAGTTTTACCTGTACCCCTGAGTGAAATATGACATTAATATTTGTGTCTTTTGATACACAACCAATTCCAACCTCTGCCCCCTCCCTCCAGTGAGTGTTAAACACCAAAAACCACATTCACAGTCCTTTCCAGTCAAAGGAAAGGCAATAACAAAATAACAAAAAAAGTGGGAATGAGAAGGTGGCTTGAGTTTCATTATCACAATTCCTTCAATAATATTAAACATATATTGTATATCTGACAGTTTCTACACAATTCAACATTGTTGTTGCTATATTATTATTATTATCATCATTTCCAACTCTCCAACTTTTATGTTTATCTAGTCATATGCTCCCATTTGATGTCTTAAATATGGGGTTTATAGATGTTTGAACACATGGATAACTAGTTATATTTTTTTTTGGCTGTTTCAGGTCCTATTCAACTGCTGTAATTTTACCCTTATAACATTTAACTTGTATATACTAAGCATTGGTCAGTAACTACTGTCTGAAGGAGGTATCAAGCTAAAGTTTGAGGGAGTACCCCATGATGTCTTTTTTCTTAATATCCAGTCCTTCTTCCTTTCCAAAGTTTCTTCCCTAAGCTATGCCCTATCGCGTGTCACTTCAGAATAAGCAATATCTGTCCTAAAATCACTACATGTTATCCCAACCTGTTAATCTTCTCCTCAATTCTACTCTTCCTTGGCTGGTCTATATTCAAAGCAACAGTTCATACATGTCTCACATTTCTCCAGAGACTCCTCCTTGTCACCGTTGACCTGTACCCCACCTTCTCATGAGTCCACTTTCACTGGCAACTCTTGGAGTCCACTGAATCACAAAGAGGGACAAACAGGTACATGGTTAAAAAAAAAAAAAAATTTGCCAAAACTTTTCAGACACAGTCTACTGACAAACCTTTAAGGCTATAGTGAAAGCTGATATTCATAAGCATCATTAATTTTTATGTTTTTAGTTCCTAGGGTTCACAAATTTTCTTCAAAAAGAGAGGTTTATGTTTAGCTTTAGGTTCCAGCTTCTGAAAGAAAAGAAGCAAGAAGATTTAAGTAGTAGAGTATCTGGGAAAGGAAAATTAGCACCTTTTTGTTTGGAGGTTATTACTTATTTCTTGCAGAGTGCTAAGGAGAAGATTTGAGGAGCTGAGGAATTTTGTAAACAGCAAGAATTAAAGTTATGGATGGCAATGCATTGAGGAGAAGGATCTGGGGTAGGCTACTCCAGATCTAAATACTAGGTCAGTATTTAGAACTACATGGCATGCCAAAATGAATTCTGGGGGCAGTTGGAACTAATTGCCTATTTTCCTTTCAGAACCTTTGGCAGTTTATGATGCTGCAAAACTTGTAGATTTAAGGTTAGGAGAGGGAAAGGACAAATTTGTGATTACGTTTTGTGCAGCATGAAAAATAAAACTGTTGCTGAGATTGATTGTTGTGATGGGATCTTCTGAGGTTCTGTGGAAACTTTCCAACCAGGGAGGATAGTGGCAGCTTTAAGAAAAGGGTGGAAGAAAGGTCTGGGTCTCCTGTTTTATTATAAGTAGACTCTCACCGTAAAAAGATTGACGGCATAGACTAATGGCCAAGTATTACTACTCCCTTCAGGAACAGGCTTTTAGATCAGTCTGAAGTTCAAGAGTCTGGAGATGGATGAAGTTTTGGTTAGAGTCAGATTTGGGAAAAGAAGGAGCTGAAACTTATCTATGCTGGTGGTGTGTGTGTGTGGTACAATCCAGAAAGACAAGTTTACTGGGAAGAGCATTGACATTGATATTCCTTTATTTTGTCTGATTACTCCAGAGTGACTGTGCAGTTTTTAAAATATCATGTTTCAGGAGTTAAATAAAGGTTAATGTTTCAATAGGAAGAATTAGGGTTGGACTGAAGGAAATGTCAATAATCTTTTATGGTAGTATTGAGCATTACCCAGCAGTTAAGCTGAATATAGCTGTTAATGAGAACATGGGATAGAGGATATCTGGTTTTTGTGACAGCTTTCAGGGTTCATGAAAATTTTTTAACAGTTTTTTGAATAAGAAAAGGAATAAGATCATTTATATTATATGGTTATAACTTATATAAGGAAAGTAATATTCATGCTTGTGTCTTTTTGAGATAATGGCTTATCTTCAGTTACTTTTAGCTGTGACTGAGAAGCAGAGTAGGGTTAGGGTTAGAGTTTTGGGAATGAGGGAGATAAGTGCTATGATTATGGTTGTATATTGCAGATGGTGCTTTCATAGGAATCACTTCTTTATAATTATATTTTTCTTTCAAGTTATGCCTGGTGATTGCAAAATAGCTATAGCAAGGTTAGTGTTAATTTTCAAAAAGTGAGAGTAGATCACTATTGTACTGCCTTCAAGCCTTCCAAATAAAATAATTTCAAATTGCTAGCCAATGGTTCATAGTTATAATTTTAATTCTTATCAATGACTGAGAAATATGGAAATCTAGAGCTAAGGGTAAGGTTAGTATTAGGGATCAGAAAATGAAGGAGAGATACAATTTTTGTGGTACTGTTTCTAGACTACAGAAATAAAACAAATATATGAGCCAAGAGGCTCACTATTGTTTCTCTAACTTAATGGTATGACTGGAGAGTAAGCAGTGAACTGGGTTAGAATTAGGACTATTGTTAGCATAAAACAAACAACACGGAAATATTTAAAACTTGTATGGTGGACTGTACACAAACAAAAAGAAAACCATTTCTGCTTTTATATGATGCTTAGATTATTGTTATACTCTTTAGTTTCAGGGTCAGACAGTCAACTTTTAACAGTGTCACCTTTAACAGTCAGCTTTACCAGTGTTAAGGACAGGTTTAAGGTTGAGAAAATAATGGAGATATAATTATCCTTGCATTGTGTGTGGACCACTAATGTAAAATGTGGGCTTCAGTTTTACCAGTGCAAGTTGTTTTTTTCTGTCTCAGGTCTGGTTACCATTTCTGGGACTCCTATGAGCAGAGCTTGTGTTATAGTTAGATTTCCGGTTAGCTTAGGGATGGTCTAGTTCTGGAATTTAGGAATTGTGTAGCACCCTCTGCTACACAAAACCAGTACACTTAGCTAAGCAAATGAAAATTTACAGTATTTTAAAAATGGGACTATGGTTACTTCTTTCAGTCTCTGAGCGGCTGACAGAATAGAGTTGCAGAGCACAAAAGAGGAGAGGGAAGAAAAGAATTGCACTGTTTATTGTAGACAACGGTAAAATTAGTTTTAAGATGTTTGTATCAATAATTTGTTTTATGTGTGGCTATTAATTATGGTACTACTGAAGCTCATCTTAAGCACAGAGTTAAAAAAAGAGGACGAGAAGACATGTATTTGTTGTGTTATTTTTAATAAATTATCAAAATAAATTTAGTGCTGGTCAGTGAATTATGGTTATTTTTGTTATTTCTAGAAGAGTTTGGCAACAGTGATTACAGTAAGGTTAGACTAAAGGCTGGGATTAATGTTAATCACACAAGAGAAAGAAATCCTGAATTATTGTATTGTTGTGTAAAGGCCTTGTAAAATCAAAGTTGGTGGTATGTGAGACCAGAGATTTGTGTTTGCATGTGTATATGGGTGTATGATTTTGTGGATTTGCTGACTGCATTATTTACTATCTCACAATGAATTTTGTCCACTCCTGTCATAAGCAGTCCTTCCCTGCCCTCCTTCGGCTTAGAAGATTCTTTCCACTCTCCTTAACTGTTCTGCTACTATTTTTTACTAGAAGAGAGTTGAATAAGCAAAGTACGTCTTGATTAGAAGACCTTCACCCAAGCTGGAATGAACACTACGGTAGACTTTCAGCTTTGCATTATTAAACAGTTGATGTTTTTATTCCATTCTTCATTTACCCTACTGTTACACTAATCTCACTTTTAACAATAGCTTCATAAACTCTACCCAGAACTAATTGTGAATGCTACAGTCCATGCAGCACCATCCCTTGTAACCATTCCATCTTTGGTGACCTATAGTTTCAGTTATACACCTAACTCTAACTGTGCTTATAAAATGGGTTTTGCACTAACTGTGGCTGTAAAACTGGTTTTACCCTAACTGTGCCTGCTCCATATGCAGATGTGTAATAGTGTTAAATTCTACCGGCACTGAGTCCACCCTAGTGTGGAAATTCTTGGAGAATACAGGAATATGTTACCTTCTTCAATTCCTACTGATCCCAACAATATTTTTGTCTCAGTCCTAAAAACAGTCCCCCCAAAATGCTCATATATTCTTAAGACATGCTTTAATCCTATGCTTTAATCCTATGCCTCACCTGAGACTTAATCTAGCATACCATATCCCAGTAGTCCTTTGGGACTGGCCCTTTGAGGAAGGGCAGAGAGTGGGAACGAACTGCCTTGATTTTCCTTATGCACCTGGATCAGAAGAGCTGTAATGCTTTTACAGATCTCCTTGTAAAGGACTAAGAACTCACACAAGAGTTTAGGCAGGATTCTTGCTCCCTCCCACACTTACTATGCCTTAATTGCAACTTAATTATGTCTTCTCATACCCATCTACAGACTTTAAAAAAAAAAGACTTTGTAGCTCTTGATTCTTGAACTGAGGTTTGTAAGACTCTCATGGGCTTAAGAGGGCTCTGGAGCAAGCTGAAATTACAGTAAATTCTCTAACTTGTCTTATAAATATCATTATGACTCCCATAAATAACATTAGGATGTTCATTGATCCTCCTGTTTCCAGGGCAGCTGTTGTACTATCTCTGATAACAGATATTGTCTCACTCAGAGAAATTAGGTTAAGTATGGGATTCAATGTACATTAAGACACCTACATTTGAGTATCTGAAAAGTGTAATTTAGTTAATGTGCACATGCTTTCCGTACCCTTGCTACGCCAGCGAAGATGCAGGTAGTCTGTCTGGTGGAGTCTCACAGGTATTCAGCTGATCCACCAACATGTGGTTCATTAGAATTAACCAAATCACTCCAGAGGTACCATCAACTGGAATAACTAATGGCTTGATTAACTTTCCTAAAAATAGAAATTACCCATCATTTGAAGTAGGGTAAGGTGTTTCACCTGATCAGAGGCCATGGATCTCCTACAGACCCTGTGTCATATCTGCCCATCCCACCTGTAGGTCTTGGCTACTCTTGAGCATTAGAAATGGCAGAGTTGACTTTCAACTTAACTCTGCATTGATTAGACAGGGAGCTTGGACACTTCGTCCATATGTAGGCAACTGCATACAGACATCCACATTTAAGCTTCCGAATCTGGAACTCAGCTTCACACAAAAAGGAAGAGTTGATTGCATGGACAGAAGGGTGGAGTGCTGCTCTGGAGGCTGTTGGTTGCCTGTCTGCCAGCTGCCCTACTCTACAGGCCCAGCTTAATCTCTCTCAAAAGTAAGTAGGTATATCAGGTACCTTAGCACATCAGGAATACTTCTAGACACTTGTGTATTAGGCAACTGAAGTATGACATAAGCATCAGACAGTTTTTGATGGTCGTGTTCAAGATAAAGCTCTTAGGATTTTGCTGTCTTGCCACAAATGTTTCTCTATTCTAAGAGAATTACTGCGCTTATTCAGACTGAAAGTATGCTTGGGTATAAAAACCATTAAGTGGTTGTAATAATTATCCCCCTAAAATGTATTGCACTATAGGAAATTTGGAATTGTTTACATTTTATAGGAATCCAAACATATCGTAGTATGAAAATACACAAGTAAGGCATCTACGCTAATTATCATACTTTTGGCTTGTTTTCAGTAAAACTTCCAAAGTTTCCCATCAGCTAGCAAAACGATATACTTTGTAAGATAGATGTAAGCACCTCGGAAAAATAATTGAATCATAAAACCATTTTGGTTGCAAGAGACCTCGGGAGGTGATCTACTCCAACCCCTTGCTCAAAGAAGAACTAACTTCAAAAATCAGAGTGGACTTAAAATGTGGTGAGCAGGTTCAGAAACATGCCAAAGGACTCAGCAGGAACTATCAAGGTGTTTTCTCAAGACAAAAAAAAAGGTCCAGTTCTTTCTCTTGGGTGGAGGCAATAAGGCAGACAGGTAGCAGAAGCAGATAGCTAAACAAGTACAGAGTCCACATTTACAGAGTCAGATTCTGCCTCTTTGAAGCACTGAGGATTTTTAATACTGATTAGAAAAAGAGTTGGCCCTTAGCTAAAGATTGATCTTTCAGGCCTAGGCAGCTCAGGAGCTGTTGGGATATTTAAGGCTGCAATTGACAGCTGTGATCTTACCGATATTTTTTAATAAAATACTTTTTTAGTATCCTTATGGCCTGAACTACCAGCAAAAATATGCAAGAGCATTTTTAGCTGTATTTTTCTTTTTCCTGGACCAGAGGGCACTGATGGCTTCAGAAAGATGGAATAAAACTATTTATTTAGTGTTCTGATGTTATTCAGCATTTGCTTGAGCTTCTTGATATAAAAATAAAAGATTCACGTAACCATGAACTCTCCAAAAGGTTAAGGTAGTAAAACACACCCGCCCAAATATGCACACATTTAAGGTTATTTTCAGAGATAATTTTTCTTCTAGCTGCCATCATGCTAGATTGTGTGTATCTGTGGCGAATTACAAGAATGTGTTGTGATTCTCCCATGTAATAAAAGCAATAGGCAAACCTCTTTTACTCTCTACTTTTCATTCTGGCTACAAAGAAGGCAACAAAATAGCTTAACAGAGGAGAAAAAGATTCTTTAATTTGCTACTGACCTATTGTGTATATGTTTTAAATACTTGCCAATAGGGAAATCACTGAAATAAAACATTTGAAAAGGAGTTGCTTGTGCATTATCCCACTTTATCAAAATGTTAATTTGCTGTCCTAAATAAATAATTGCATTTTAATCTTTTACACCGTTAATACATCAAAAATTGTAATACTAGGTGGAGGTCAAAATTAATATTGGATTATCAATGGATTAGTCACCAACTTAAAATATTTTTCAGCATTCACATATAAACAAATAAATGCATTTAATGTCATCCTTACTTTAATACACCACAGAATTCCAGTTTTGGAGTAATACAATATTCTGTATAAACAGGAGTGCTATAGCTCTGTCTAAAATATTTGGGAAATGCTCATTGTGGTCCAACATTAATAAAGCTTTTCTGGATCTGCATTTGACATGGGTACACTCAGGGCATAAGACGACTTTGGGGCTATAAAGAATCAAATCAATATGCTTGTATAATACGAATAAATTGTATTATACAAACATAGGACCTGTGAGCTTTCATATATAAAGTTATATAAAGTTATATAAAGTTCTAGCATGATACAGTCCGTAACTGCCATGCCAATTAAAAGTCACTGAAATCCTACTAAGGAGAGTGAATTATAGTCCTGACAGAGAGTAACCTGAAATGATGACCATCTGAGATCTGCTCAGTGCTCAATTAAAGGTCTCTGTCTCATTTTAATGGGACTTAATTCTTTATTGCTGACACTATGTTGTATTTTTGCTGGCATTTTCTGTGAAGACTGAAGACACCGGTAGTTAAGCTACTGTTGTAGCTTAGGGGTCCCCCTGCAAGGGACCAAGCTACACAGTCTCTCACTCACTCCTCCCATCCTCCAAGGGAATAGGGGGGAGAAAATATAACAAAAAGGCCCAAGGTTTGAGACAAGGACAAGGAGAGATCATTCAAGGTACCATTACAGGCAAAACAGACTTGACTCGGGGAAAATGATTTATTGAATATTATTAATAACACCAAAGCAGGATAATGAGAAAGAGAGCAAAGTAACTTCCCCACATCCCTCCTTCTTCCTGGGCTTAACTTCATTTCAATTATCTCTACCTCCTTCCTCTCCCTCAGTGGCACAGGGAGGGAAAAGGGAATGGGGTTATGGTCAGTTCATCACTTGTCGCTTTAGGCTGCTCCTTCCTCCTCAGGGGAACAACTCCTCACATTCCTCCCCTGCTCCAGCGTGGGGTCCCTCCCATGTGCTACAGTCCTTCATGAACTGCTCCAGCATAGGGTTGTGTTTCCTCGGGGTGCAGTCCCTCAGGAATCAGTTGCCCCAGCACAGGTCCTCCACGGGCCACAGCCTCCTTCAGGCATCTGCCTGCCCCAGCGTGGGGTCCTCCACGGGCTGCAGGTGGATCTCTGCTCCATGGGCTGCAGGGGGACAAGAGCAGCATTACTCCTCCCCCTCCTTCTTCACTGACCTTGGTGTCTGCAGCCGTTCCTCTCACAATAAATTCTCCACAACTGTCTCTGGCAGATGCCTCTCAGGTTCTCTTCACATCTCATCTCCTCTCCACTTCTTGCAGCCGGGCCGGGCCGAGTCGGGCCCAGTCGGCTGCCCAGCAGGAGGCCAGAGGGTGAGGCCTGCAAGGCCGACGAGGCTCATGCCCCCCCCGCCTCTGCCCCACTCAGCTGCTTCACATCTTCTCCTTTTTTTTTCTGTTTTCCCCTTCTTAAATATGTTATCGCAGAGGCGTTGTCACAGAACATTCTGCTACCAATTGGCTCAGCCTTGGCCAGCAGCGGATCCACCCTAGGCCCAGCTGAGTCCACTGGACAGAGCTTCTTGCAGAAGCTGCCACCGTAGCCCACCCCTCACTAAATAAAACCAACACAGCTAACCTCCCTGTATTTAGGATAAAGTGCATTGCTGGGTACAGCATAAAAACTTGGACTTCTGCTGCCTGGCTTAATTTCTGAAAAAAGCAACACTACACTGAGATTCTCAACCAAGTTTAGATTAAAGCACCTTCAGATTTTTTTTTTTAAAGATAATAACAAGTGTTGCCCAAATGCAGAAAATTGAGAGTGTTTTCTAGATTTCAGTTTCTTATCTTCTTTTGTTCTTTTTATTGTTCCTAAAACAAATTTTAAAGTTACCCTTTATTTGAACATGGCATTGCAGTAGGTTACCTCCTGAGGCCTCTTGCAACCAAAGTGTGCTGTACTGTTCCCTAATAAAATCCTAGAAATCTACACAGGACACACAGATAAGCCATGAGTTGAATCAGAAACATCTTTCTAGAGCAGTGGTATGCAGCAGTGTGTCTAAAATGGCACTGGACACCTCTGTGTAGATATCAGAACCACGCACTTCATGATCTGCATTCTCCCTTAGTTATTGTATTTCTTTTCCAGCCAAAGAACATTATGCAATGAAGCCTAAAAAGGGATTTTTGAGCTTTTCCTGTTGACCAGTTGTGGACCAACCCTCTATTTTCCATTGCATTGTGCAGAAGTGTTGAACCCCTTTATAGGTTTTCATGACCTTTCAGCTTGAAAATGTCCAAGCTAACAGGAGAAAGACATTATACGATCAGTTTCAAAATATCTTGTTTTCTGGAACAGCTGGATTTAAATTCACTGTGAGCCCACCTTACCCTGTAAAGAAATAGGATAGCTCATGATGTTACTCTGATTCAGTATCTCTGTCTGAGCTTGAATTATTTTCCAGGTCACACAATAACAGCTGCTGTGGAAATCAAACAGAATTAGGCTTTTTCAGAAGTTAGACAAGGTTAGCGAATGTCCATGCCATGCAACAACACATTCATCTGGGCTCCAGCCTGCTCAGCCGAAATAACATGGTGCGTTGGAGCATGTTAATACAGCTGTGCTTCAGTGTATGCTAATAGCTTTTCCTCCTACTCTTCTCCTTCCCATTCCCTTGGCACAGAGCAGCAGCAGTAGGAGGGTAAGGAGCAGAGGTGAAAAAACTTAAATTAGCCGAAGCTAATGTGCTTCAGAGCTTCTGCTTCCCCTCAGATTTGCTGAAGGAAGGGAGTGCCATGGGAAAGAAATGGAAGCAGTGAAGATGGAGTAGCAGAGGATGTGAGAGGAAATTATCTTAAGGAAACTGGAATCAGGGAGCTGTAAAGGGGATATGTGCCATGTTGCAGAAAGGTAAAGTAGTTTGGAAATAAAATAGAAAAGGACCAGTGAGTGGTGTATGGTGATGTAAACCATGAACTCCAACACTGACTTCTTTGGGCAGATGGGGTATCTCCTTTGAAAGTCTCCTCTTAGCTAATGCTTTGGCTCACTAATCAAATTTAATACAACAATACAGGGCAATGTGTCATGAAATCATTGCACAGGCCTGGAATTGGGGAACGTAGCCTTCTAAGGTAAGATGAATGGCCCTACAGAGGTGTCTAAGTCACAACAAACAGCAAAGTCATTAATAGATGTAATTTCCAGCCAGGATAAGTTATTGTTTCTAAGAAGATCTAATTTGATCAAGGTAAAATCCATGCATCCAGGGCATGCAACTTCTGGTATGCAATGAGACAATCTCTGTGTAGCACTTGTGCCACGTAGAGTCTAAGGTTATCCGTATTCTGTGGGTATAAAGTGGACTTATAGACATGGAGTCAAGAGCACCTAAATGTACCTGTCAACATGCAGGAGTGTACGTGAGCTGCCAGTGCTTGAGCTTCCATTACAGGCAGTGGAGAGGTACAGTGGGATGAAGCTTCTTAAATCCAGTCATCTATCATTTGTGAGGTCATAGGGTATCGGACTAACAAAGATGTATCTGTCAGTGCTGTAGAGGACTGGCAGCTATGACAGAAGATTTAAGGAAGAGCTGTATCCTTTGGGAGAACAGCTGGAGGCCAGGTGGCATATCCTGATGGCACTAGATGCCTATATTCAGATAACTGAATTGAGCCATAATCCCATTAACTGATGCAACCAACAGAGCTGACCTGTCAGCAAGTATCTGCTTTAGAGAGATGTCATTGGATTCTCCTTACTAGAATGACTTGGGGCTTGAATCTGGTGCCCATACGTTGATTTCTGGTGCCATTTGTGAGGCCACAAAGATATTTGGCCAGAAGATTAAGGCCATATTTCTGGACAGACATCTTTCTGGCCAGATAACTTTCTTTCTGATTATCTGTATGTGTAACAATTGTCTAAGGGCTATACCTGCTGAGGAAAGATAAGCATTATATAGGGTCAAACTGGCAGAGTCATTATTACATCTGACTCTTTCAAATAAAGGTCATGAATAAGCTTTAACAGAGGTTCAGCATGTAACCTGATGGAAAGGCTAACTCTTTTTGTTTGACTGTATTTATGTGAGTTAAATCTGTAAAGGATTTTGATATGATCCTAAACCGTGAAGTTCAAAGAGAGTCCCCTTTAATATGCTGAAAAACAGGGTTATATTTTTCTTCCTCCTTTCCAATTAGAGCAAAATTTCCAAGTATTCTGATTCCAGGCTTTCACATATGATGAACTGCTTTAGCAGGGCAAAGAGAGGTCTAGGGTGGTTCTGATTGCCATAAATATTTAGAGATGAATCAACCACAGATGTTACCCCTTAAGGGAAAAGGATCGCTAGCACTAATTCTATTTATTTATCCAAAACAAGCTCAGTGGTGTAGATTCAACAATCCCACCCCTTACTCTCTGCTTTGAAATATTTCCAAATTATTTTGCTTATCTTCTTCCTTTCCTATGCATTTTGGTTTATATTTACATGGATATTACCATCTGTGAAGAGGACTTCTGTACAGGTAGTTCTTTGACAGCTTTCTTGCCCCCTTGTTCATTTCAGAGTTGATCTGCATGGTCAGAAAGAGAACTAAAGAAAAAATGCATGCTTCATTTATATGATGGTGTTTCAAGGCAAAATATCAAAGCAGTAGTGAGAGCAAAGATTGGGAAGAGAAGCTTCCTTCTTGTGTACTCTGTGCAGCTCCATGATACCCATTCTCTACCCCTTTTGCCCACCTTCCAATGAATGTGGATTAGGATGGCTCTTCACTCTTTCCTTCACATCAGTTAGAAAAGCTAATGATTGGGCACACTTGCAAGAGGTAGGAGATGCAGATTTGAGTACCTTCAGGATGAAGATGTGATTAAAAAAAATGGATGTGTCCAAATAAGTGCTTTAGGCTATCAAACTAAAAATTGATGACCATCTCCTAATTCCTCTCTTCCTTTCTTTATTCTGGTTACATTTTTCAGTGGAAGTTGCTGAAGTTACTGGATTTCATACTGAAATCAAGGGGAGAGGTAGAAGGCTCCAGGGCATTTTGGCAAGGGGTGCTACAGATTGATGGGGGGTGGGTGAACAGGTACTAAGACTTTCTGTGCTATCTGGATGCTGCGCAATGTAGCCTGCTTAACTTGAGTAATTTTCAGTTAACACAGACATTTTTGGTCATTCCTATGTTAAATTCTTTTATCAGCTCTTTCAGAATTTTCAGCAGGTTGAATGCTCAGTTTCAGAAAGTTTCATTAAACCTGAATAGCTTAAAGGTCCTGAGTAATTCAGGTGCTTTTAAATGTCATAGTATATGCACCATTACAGGCCATCTGTAATACTGAGTTCTGGTGAGTCTCAATGACACAATATTAGGCAAGGGAAAAAAAAAAGTCATCTCGTTCTAGACTATCTGTGCTACAGGCTCAATAAATAAGGGTTTTTAAAAATAAATCTGGGGTGTTAATCAAAGCTTTGTACACATGCCCATCTGTCATGATCTGTGATAACAAAACCCCTGCCGCTAACAGAATACAGAGAGATGCAATTACTTGTCTTGTAACTAGAAACATTAACAAACACTACTGGATGCAAAAAGCAAATAAAAGCACAAGCCAGACATCCACAAATTATTAATCTATGTAGATGACCTTCTGTTTGCACTTAAAAATCTAACATTCAAAGCACTAAAATCACCCCATCTATCAGAATATGGAAACCTTTCATGTTATAAAATCTATCAGTCTAATCAGATATCTATTTTCTGACATTTCCCAGAAATTTACCAGGCCTTTGGAATTAGAATCGGAAAGACAAACACAATTTATATTCCAATCAAACTGGTCTATATGACATAATCAAAGACAAGATGAAACTGGCCATCTCAAGCCTCTGAGCTGAGCTGGTACTGTGAAAACCATTAGAATTTGACAATGCCATTTTATTTTAGTGTTATTTTTTTGCAGAGGAGGAAGGAGAGAGGAAGAGGGCAGTTAAACATTGCCAGATGACAAAGCAATAACCTACAGAAAATTATTCAGATGGTATAGTAAAAATCTGATATTAAACCTTCCTGAAAATTCTACAGAAATAGATGACTACCACACCCGAAAGTCTGTCAGCCAAGGCCCAGCAACACCCAAAGCTATAAGAGACAGGGTTGGGATGTGAAAGTTATTAAATATCCCTGGTTTTGAGATTTGCAAGAACCATTAAGGAAGAGGTGGATGCTTTATAAGTCATCCTGTGAAAGTGGTAAAAGGAAAAGAGACTGAAGGATACAGAGCTGGCAAGTTCCTGTGGTGGCTACATAAGACTAGATTCAATAGTGTCCCCCTGACAAAAAACAGTCCTATGGGGTGATCTGCTTATCAGCTCTGCTACTTCACCAAGATTGCATAGAAGATGAGAAATGCCTGCGTGGACCAAGCTGTACCCGAGGCTAGCATTTGAATTGTTGTGATATGTACTACAAATGAGATGGATCTCTTACTGTGTATAGGAGAAGAAAAAGATAGATCTATAGATATATAGATATATATGAAGGAAAAGGGATTTTGGACAGCTAAGACATTTCCTGAATATCTGACATTTATTCTACTAAATGAATAGACTTTCCAAAATCAGTTTACTAAAACTAAGCTAAGCAAAACCTAAAGTCTAAACAGTTTTAATCTGGACTCTTTTATTTTTTTTTTTTTTTTTTTAAATTTTAAGTAGTTTTAGTTCTTTATCTTAATTCAAACAGCAAGATTGATTTGGTTTGGTTTTAAATTTCTCATACGATTGCTCATTCAGACCACTTGAGATCCAGCCTTTTTGCTTTATATATATTTGCAATGACTGTGGCACAAGAAGTGTAAATAGCAAAGAAATCCAAATCAGTAATTTATCTGAGAGAATAACCATATTTATATAGCAGTAGATATTTAACCCAGTAGTATGCACTCCCTAAAGTTAAAGAATAAGTAATATTTTTCACAATATATTGAGGTAATTTTTTTTTCTTCCTTCAATTTATAGCAGCTCCATTGACTTCAATAAATGACTCTCAGTTTGTGCCAAAGTAACTGAACAAAATTGGACCCGGGGACTACAACATTTCTTTTAAATCTAAATTTATAATAAAGCACAAAGACTTCTTAATGATGAATTGTTTTGTTGCTAGGCAGTCTGGCCCTGATGGGCTGTTAAAGTTTGATTTACTCTGCTAATCCATGACCTTTTTCTCTGACAACTCATTTTTTATGATTATTTATTTATATTATGGAAGCACATAGAGGCTTCTGAGGTGACCAGTGCTTTATTGTCCTATTAGGCACTGTCCAAACATGCATAAAGAAAAATCTCCTTATTCTGAGGAATTCATTATTCATGTAGCAGGCACAATTTTTTAGGGAGCAGAGCGAAATGGAGGACGGAGCTCGGTAGCCATTCATTGCACAACTACCTGTGTCACAGAGACATGACGAGTTAGAGGGGACTGGAAATCAAAGCTTTTATCTGATCTTGCTGAGAGAGACAGGAATGGAGGGAAGAAGACTCTTCTCTCCAATGTTATCTACACAAGTTGTTGTGTATACAGCAGAATTTGTTAAATTAGTTAAACCCGATGAATTGAGTTGACATAGGTTAAATAGCTCAAAAGTTATTGGGAGAGAGGGAACAACTCCCCCACAACCACACATACTTAGTGCTAGGGGGATATTAGCCTGAAAACCCGCTGGCATGGATGTTCTCCCATCATGGTCTACCATGAACACCAACGACAAGAAGACATGGCTGGGGAGTCACAACCCAGGAGTCTGTAAGCTTTGAGGTTCCTGCCTTGTGCACTTCCCAGCCTGACAGCTACTTACTGCAGAGCTGTTTGTGAGTACCGGAGATCAGGCATGGTTGAAAAAAAAAAAAAAGAAAAAGAAAACCAGCTGTGCAATATTTATTTTGAGAGCAGAACCAGCACACAAGTATTGATTTCTCAAAATGGTACAAGACAAAAAAGGTCATATTTTCACTCCTCAAAACCTTGGTGCCTCACTAAGGTTCTGTGAAGCTATTTCACCTGAGGTATTTGTGTTTTGTTAGCCAAACACCATTGCCTCATATCCCAAAGGGGCTGTGCAAATGGCATATGAAAATTAATTGCTGAATTTCTGCCTGTCTCACAGGGCTCTGCGGGCAGTGCTGTGCTTTCCCATCATCCGCACTGCGACGGGAACCCCTAAGGAAGCATGAAAATGGCCAGCAACTACACAGGCCACACCAGTTCATCACCACAGAAGCCTGAGTTACAGATGTGGCAGAAAGGGAGCTCTCCATGTTCCCCTGCTAAACACAGATATACCCATTACTTGAGAGGGAACTATCTGTCAGGCTAATTCAGTACAAAATTAGGTTCAGCAAATCTCACTCTCTTCAGTACTCTGCCTTTTGATACAACGTGTCTTTCTTTTAGATGGACTTTTGAGGTGCTACATAACACTAGTTTGGCAGAGAAGAGGCCAGTGCATCCAGACCTGTCAAGACTTTTCTCTGATTTCCCTTTTTTTGGCTCATCTTTCAAAGCAGACTTGCTGTTCACAACAGAGCATGACAATCCAAAACCACGCTAGCACCTGGAAGTGTGTATCTGAGCTACGAGGCTTAACTTTGCCTCGCCTGACGCTACACTTGAGACATTAAAAAACCAAGAGTTTGCTTTTAATCTTACTTAAGATGACATAAATCAGGCATTATTCCACTGAGGTCAATGTAAATTTGTAGTAAAGCTGATCTGGGTGATAAATATCTAGTCCCCAAACTTGAACAAAACAAGTTGGTCTAGTAACTGAATATATTATCGCCAGTGCTCTGAGCTACATATGCTGGAAAAAAAACAGGGTGAACCCATGGTTTCCTTTTAAGAGCAATGATTTTCCTTCTCAGCTTTGTCCACTTTTTGCAGCCTTGCCTCCTATACCAGTTGGTTGCTTCTTTCCCCTGCTCCATTCCCGCCTTTGTTAAGGTTGCAGTATAGCTGTCTTGTGTGCAGGTAGTTCGTATTTCGGACTCAGAGTAGAGTTACATAAATATAAAATAATGGACCAAACTGGGCCAGATGCTGAATTGACGTAAGTCAGATTGTACAACACTCACTTATTCCTGTAGAGGAGTTAATGTGGTGTTAAATAGCCACACAAAGGCTTATTACATCTCTTGTGTTTCTCCGAGAAAATGTTTGTATTTTTTCCCCCTTCACTTTGTCACTGCGTGGTCATCAGCCAGCCAATATGACTGCTTTTCTCATTTCAGGTGGGTCTATGTTTGCAAGCAAGGGGACCAACTTAAGGCTAATTTTTCTGCAAGATTTTAACTGCCAGCTGCACCTGCCTATTTGCTATGTCTATCCCTCCTGCTTGCCAACTGCTCTCAAGCCCCAAGGTTCAGACTAAAAAGCTGCTCACGCTGTTGTGCAGTACCTCCACTTTTGGGTTTTTTTCTCCCTTTGTATCCAAGCAAGTGTACTAGACACAAAGACCCTGGGGTGGCCTCCTCTCTGTCAGTTGTGCCATGTGATTCCTGATGAATGATTGTGATAATGGGGTCAGGATTCTTATTTCTGTATTTTTTACCTTCTAGATACATCCTGCAATTCCCTTCTCAAGTGGAACATTTCAAGAAAGCCCAGCAAGATCTGTCAAAGTCTGCAGAAAAGAATGACCAAAGATAACATGAAAGGAGGTTTTGAGGTGGGGAAAAAAGTAATTAAGGTCGAAGGAACAATTACCTCCATGTAGAGGTATTAAGACTGGGCACTGTGTTCATCCTACATCCGAAACCTCTTAAAATACACAGACACACTAATATGTATTTCCCTGCCTGCTTTCTGAGCCAGGCAGCTCTGTAAGCAGGAAGGGACCAGTACATGACACATTACAGTGAGGTATTGCCCATTCTGAGGAATCCACTGTGAGCTGATCTTATCAGTGTGGGCATGTGCAAATATACCCTGGATAATTACTTCCAGTAGCCTAGGCTTGGGTCTTTTGTCTTTATTACTGAATATCCTAATACAGAAATTGTACCTAGTTTTACCTCTTCCTCTCAAGTGAAATCCAAATTTTCTCCATCTCCCTCATAGGCAAAAAGAGCACTTCCACATCTTCCACATGACCCACAGGAGCTCTCAAAGACTTGTGTTTGCATTCATTCCCACTGTTTTGATTATGAGAAACTCTTATGTTACTGATATGATTTTACTTTCCTTTATTATCATGAATACCTCAGATGATCCCCACTCTGCAATTCCTTATTTGAAGGCAATAGGACTTGTAGACTTAACTAGATGCAAAAGAACATGCAGGATTTGAGCCAAGGCTGGATGCCACTGTTACACTGATCCCTACACAGAGGAGGTGGAGGGACAAGTTCTACGTAACTTTTAAAAATATATGGGATTCTTAGGTCAACCTGTCTGCATATCCCCATTGTGTGCATCACATAATCAATCACTAAAACTCTATGGACTTTCAACAACATTGTAAACATATACATCATGATATGTGAAGGGGAAGAGGGAATAACTGTGACTCGGTTAAACATGAAGTTCTCTGGAGAAGACACTTCCAAGGTCACTTGCATCAGTGTGTGAGGATGTAAAAAACTCACAGTTGCATCTTTGCAATTGCCCGTGAGTAGGAGTGTTAAAGATATGGGAGAAAATGGCCCTGTGTGCTCTTGATGACCCCTGGATTTTGCATTTTTGGAGTCAAGTATAATTTAACCCACACTTGGGGCACTGTGCTGCTCTCCTTGAAGATAATGGAGGAATTCTTTTAGCCTGTTAGACAAAGAGCATGCCTATCATTTATGATGGCCAGGCATGAAAATGCTTCAGTGCCACCACTCCTCAGCAGGAAAGGTAGTCCAGAAACATATGTTTCAGTATAGTCTGAAGGTGCCTAAAGAATTTTTGTTTCAGTCAAATGCTTCATCTTTCCCCACAAGCTGCCTGAATGTTGAATGGCAGTTTTGTGGATGGTGTATTTATAATACCTGCATTGCATAAGCATTGATGTCAGTATCCCATTTTGAAATCCTTGGCTTCTCTTTTTTAGCACAAAGAACGATTATTAAAAGACTTTTGAGCGAAGCTTTCCTGACACATGGTGTTAAAAGATTTCAGTCCTTATCTTTGCCACTTATGCCATGAGAAAGACAAGGATTAGACCATTAATCAGCACTTAAGCCTGTAAAAAAATCCGTTTTGCTCATGCAACAGTACTTGAAGTGCTGATGTGTCAGTATTGTTATTTCAACCTGATGAAGTAATACAGAATAGCTGTTCCATACTTTAATCTCTTGAACTTCTCATGAAAGGAAAGTGAAAAATAAGAGACTACAAAAATATATATTGTAAACATGACTGTATGAAGAACCTCAGAAAAGAAGAATGCAAGTAAAGTGTTGGAAGTCTGGTGATGTTTCTTTTATTATTTTCTTGCGTGAGCTGTGTGAATCTCTATTGTTTCTTTCTCCTCCATGTATTGATTTATTGCTTGATGGTATTAATGAAATTCAAAACTTCCTTGGATGCTACTTCAGTGTTCGTTTTCTTGAGTCCACTTTTTTAACCTTAACCTGAAAAACTTGGCTCCTTCCTCCATCACATTTTCAAACTTTAATTAATAAATTGCTAATGAAGATCCTGAAAGAAAAAAATGTAATCCGTTGTCTTCATACAGAACAAAAACACTAACACTGATGAAAATCATGACTGGGAGAAATGAAAAAAAAAAAAGATAAATTAAAAAAAAGATAAATTAAAAAAAAGATAAATAAAAATGGTGTCGATTATCATTTTCAGCTGGGAGGAAAAAGAAAAGAACGACTGCTTTGCAGTATTGACCCTGGTAAAACAATGCTCCAGATGGTTAGCTACCTGCTAACTCAAAGTAGGGTCATAGAATCATAGAATGGTTAGAGTTGGAAGGGACCTTCAAAGGTCATCTAGTCCAACCCCCCTGCAAGGAGCAGGGACATCCCCAACTAGATCAGGCTGCTCAGAGCCTCATCCAGCCTGGCCTTGAACGTTTCCAGGGATGGGGCATCCACCACCTCTCTGGGCAACCTGTTCCAGTGTTCTACAACCCTAATTGTAAAAAAAATTTTCCTAATATCCAATCTAAATCTACCTCCCTCTATTTTAAAACCATTACCCCTTGTCCTATCACAACAGGCCCTACTGAACAGCCTCTCCCCATCTTTTTTGTAGGCCCCCTTGAGGTACTGGAAGACTGCTATCAGGTCTCCCCGGAGCCTCCTCTTCTCCAGGCTGAACAGCCCCAACCCTCTCAGCCTGTCCTCATAGGAGAGGTGCTCCATCCCTCTTATCATCTTTGTGGCCCTCCTCTGGACATTCTCCAGCTGTTCCACGTCCTTCTTATGTCGGGGGCTCCAGAACTGGACACAGTTCTCCAGGTGGGGTCTCACCAAGGCAGAGTAGAGGGGCAGAATCACCTCCCTTGACCTGCTGGCCACGCTCCTCTTGATGCAGCCCAGGATGCGGTTGGCCTTCTGGGCCGCAAGGGCGCATTGCCGGCTCATGTTGAGCTTCTCATCGACCAGCACTCCCAAGTCCTTCTCCTCAGGGCTGCTCTCGATCCATTCTCCACCCAGCCTGTATTTGTGTCTGGGATTGCCACGACCCATGTGCAGGACCTTGCACTTGGCCAGGTGGAACTTCATGAGGTTGGCACGGGCCCACCTCTCCAGCCTGTCCAGGTCTCTCTGGATGGCTTCCTATATCCCTGGACAGATTCAATTCCGTCAGGGCTTTAGCCTTCTTCACCCGATCCCTGGCCACTCACACAGCCTCTTTGTAGTCCTCCCAGTCTACCTGTCTCCGCTTCCACCCTCTGTAGGCTTTCTTCTTCACTTTCAGTTGGTCCAGGAGCTCCTTTCTCATCCATGCAGGCCTCCTGGCCTTTTTGCTCAACTTGTTCTTCATCGGGATGCACCTCTGCTGAGCTTGGAGGAGGTGCTCCTTAAATGTGGACCAACTTTCCTGGGACCTTCTTCCCTCCAGGGCCGCCTCCCATGGCACTTTGCCCATCAGGTCCCTGAAGAGGCCGAAGTCCGCCTTCTTGAAGTCTAGGGCTGAGAGCTTGCCATGTAGTTTCCTCGCTGCCCTGTGGATCTTGAACTCCACCGTGTCATGGTCGCTGCAGCCAAGGCTGTCCTTCAGTTTCACATCCCCCACCAGCCCCTCCCTGTTGGTGAGCACAAGGTCGAGCATGGCACACCTCCTTGTCGGCTCCTCTATCGCTTGCAGGAGGAAGTTGTCATCCACGCAGTCCAGGAACCTCCTGGACTGCCTGTGCCCTTCCGTGTTGTCTCTCCAACAGATGTCAGGGTGGTTGCAGTCCCCCATGAGGACCAGGGCTTGTGACCGCGACGCTGCTCCTATCTGGCTATAGAGCACTTCATCTGCTCTGTCGTCCTGGCCAGGCAGCCTGTAACAGACCCCCACCATAACATCCCCTGTCCGCCCCCGTCCTCTGATCTTGACCCATAAGCTCTCTGTCAGCTCCTCCTCCATCCCCAGGCGGAGCTCCATGCACTCCAGCCAGTTGCTGACGTAGGGAGTGACACCCCCTCCTCGTCTTCCCTTCCTGTCCTTTCTGAAAAGCCTGTACCCCTCCATGTTGACGCTCCAGTCGTACGAGTCGTCCCACCACGTCTCCGTGATGCCAACAAGGTTGTAGCCCTGCTCGTGTGCATGCATCTCCAGTTCTTCCTGTTTATTTCCCATGCTGCGTGCATTGGTGTATAGACACCTCAGCTGGGCCCCAAGCAAGGCCGACTTGCTGGCTGCAGTGACAGGCGTTCTTTTGGACTGCAGTTTAAGTTCATTTGCACTTACCTGTGATCCTTCCCCAGCTTCTGGGCACTTGGTGCTGGCACTGGCGCCATGCTGACAGCAGTGGGCTGAACTGTGCTCCCCCTCCCCCAGCAACACTGGTTTAAAGCCCTCCAGATGAGACTGGCAAGTCTTCGACCAAGCACACTCTTCCCCCTCTCGGTTAGGTGCACGCCATCCGCCCCAAGCAGCCCAGGCTTCTGAAAGCACGCCCTGTGGTCAAAATACCAAAAGCCCTGGCTGTAGCACCACTCCCTGAGCCACGAGTTGACCTGCCTGATACGTCTGGCCCTTTCAGGTCCCTGCCCTTCAACCGGGAGGATTGATGAGAATACCATCTGTGCCCCAGAGTCTTTGACTGTAGAACCCAGGGCCCTGAAATCCCTTTTGATGTTTCTCAGGCTGCTGCCGGCTGTGTTGCTGGCCCCCACATGAAACACCAGCGGATAATAATCTGTGGGCCGTATAAGGCTAGGTATTCTCTTATACTCTTCTTTGTACACCTTCCCATCTGAACTTTCCCTGTGTGAAGAACCAGAAAGTCCAGATCTTGTTATCTATTTCTATTAAAGCTTGCTGCTTTAATGGAAAATTTATACATATGTTTTTATTTTTATTTATTGAAAATGTTGTTGAATTGAAACATATTTAAAATAGATTTATTTGGTTTACCAGATCTTGGCTATTACTTTTAATATTTACTAAATATTATTTTTATAAAATAATTTATTTTATGATAAATTAATAAAAAATATTCTGGAGCAAATTTTTTATTTCCCATCTATTTTTCAGATAATGCCAACATACAGGGTGAAAGGCTTTCATTTTCTCTGAAAATCATGAGTTATTTATTGAGGCAGTCTTAATTTAGAGTAACTAATGATTTAAATTTGAAAACAATAAACCTCTTTCTAACAGTGGTGAATAGCTCTGACAACATTCAGTTGTTTAATTTACAGTTAAATGAAACTTTACATCCACCTCAGAGAGCAGGTGGGACTCTTGATAGAGGAGCAAAACCAAGGGAATTAAGTAACCATAGTATCCCAGTTAAGTTCTTCAAGACAATCCCACATATGGCCCACCAAAATATATTTCCTAAGATTTCTATAATAATTTTGTGGGTGTTTTTTTCTTTTTTTTTCCGTCTGTGTTTGCTAAAGGGAAAACATTCCAACACAATGAAGGATTGTTTGGAGTGAGGTGAATAGAGTTTGAACTGAAGATCAAATGCCTAGAAAGTCTAGAATAGCTTTTTATTTGCTTGAAATATGTGAAGTTAACTATATTTGTTATCCCTTACTTTCTAATTGAAAATGAATTAAAAATGTAAGGTTGCTGTTTAAAACATGCACATTTTACTGTTGACTTAAAATTGCAAGTTTTGCAGTCATTCATCCTGTAGTATTGTTTTTATCTTTTTTTCTGTGACTGTTTCTGAAATGTAAAACCTGTTGCCACTCTATTTTTCCTGCCTATGATTTTGGAAAGGCAGAGCCTTAAATATCAACATGAGTCAGGTATAGTTAAAACGGTCGATCCAGTGAAGCAAGATCTCACAGAATCTGATGCTGTTGTCACGTGATGACTGTTTATTCTTTTATAAAACATAAATTTTTGCATAAAAGACATTGATAATGTTTTATAAATCACTCCTTACTTTAGTTCCCCTTTAAACACTAGAATTGTAAAATATATGAATTAAGATAAATATGGAACTACCGGATCATCAGGGATAGCCTTATAATTGCTAGCCTGATTTATAAAACTGAAGCAAGCAATCCAAATGTTAAAGGCTAACTTGCTACCTATTGATTTAAGATGACATACTCCCACAGAGTACTATGGTTAAGCCTGTCCCTGTAGAGCGACATAAAACAGGAGAACAGTGTGACTTCTCATTTTTACCATCCCCAGAGAAGAGCAGAATCATTAGCCAATAATAACATCAGAGAAAAACCTATTAAACCTATTATGGGTGTCAAACCAACATGATGACATAAAAGTAAAAGTGAACAGAGACAGTGGCCTGGAGGGGATGAAATAATAGTTTTGTCTGCTGCATTTTAGTGTCTGAAGTGGAGTCCATTTGGGCTTACACTTTTCAGCAGCAACTGTCAAAAGTGCCAAAACACTGTCAAGTTTTGATTTCATAACAACTTTCCCCTCTTTGTAACTGATCTTATTCATTAGTATTTGAGAAATAAAAGATGGTGAACAGTAGATATTGGCAAAAGTTAATTATGAAACTATTATCCCACAAAAATAATTCATAGCATAGTGCTGAAACAGGAATGAGTACTAATTCACAACAGTTTTGTGATTAATTGCTTTTAGAATCAAGTTCATTAAGCACACTATGCTCAAGTGTACAATTCAAAAAAGTGACGTGGGAAAGAGAAGCATGCCTAAAAAGAAAATTCCTTAAAATGTTCATACTTTAAAAATTTCATTACGAATACTGCCTGGGTGTAAACAACAAATAAGATCATTTCTTAGAGGGCAGTCAAGGGAAAAGAGTATTCACAATGGAAGCCATGTGGAGACAGGGAGATACATCAGGGATATTTATGGATCTGAACTTATTCGTATATAAGAAATATGGAATGAAAGTGAAAACAAATAATTTAATCCCAGTCAAAATCACTAGAGTTTAAAAAAAGAAAAAGCATAATACCTCTTCAATAAAGGTGAATAGCATTGTCTGGGGATAATTTAGAAGCAAACTAATGCTCTGAGTGAGTCAAGTAAATAAACATGAGGTTAATGAAACTCCTGAGAAGTTCCACTGAAAACTCCTGACATTTTCAGAAAAGAAAAGGCAATTTTAAGTTTCCTCATAATCCGCCACTCAGAAGAGCTGTGTTGGTTTTGTTTAGTGGCGGGGGGTTATGGTGGCAGCTTCTGCTGGAAGTTTTCCCTTTGGCCGGGGGACTCACCTGGGCCTAGGGTGGACCTGCTGCTGGCCAGGGCTGAGCCGATTGGTGATGGAATGTTCCCTGATAACGCCTCTGTGATAACATATTTAAGAAGGGGAAAAATAATTTAAAAAAAAAAAAGAAGAGAAGATATGAAGAAGCTGGAGTGGGGGCAGAGAGGGGGAGGCACAAGCCTTGCGGCCCTCACCCTCTGGCCTCCCGCTGGGCAGCTGACTGGGCCCGACTCAGCCCGGCCCCGCTGCAAGAAGTGGAGAGGAAATGAGATGTGAAGAGAACCTGAGAGGCGTCTGCCTGAGCCCATTGTGAAGAATTTCTTGTGAGAGGAATGGCTGCAGACGCCAAGGTCAGTGAAGAAGGAGGGGGAGCAGTAATGCTGCTCCCGGCAGAGATTCCCCTGCAGCCCGTGGTGCAGCCCATGGTGAGGCCGGCTGTGCCCCTGCAGCCCATGGAGGCCCACGAAGGAGCAGAGATCTCCCTGCAGCCTGGGGAGGACCCCACGCCGGGGCAGGCGGATGCCTGAAGGAGGCTGTGGCCCGTGGAGGGCTCGTGCTGGGGCAACCATTCTGGAGGCACTGCACCCCATGGAAGAAATGACCTACGCTGGAGCAGTTTCACGAAGGACTGTAGTCCATGGGAGGGAACCAATGGTGGAGCAGGGGAGGAATGTGAGGAGTTCTTTCCCCCAAGGAGGAAGCGGTGGTGTAGAACAACATGTGATGAACTAACTGTAACCCCCATTCCCTCTTCCCCGCCTGTGCTGCTCGGGGTGGGAGGGGGAAGGTGGTAGAGATAATTGAACATAAAGTTAAGCCCAGGAAGAGGGAGGAGTGAGGGGGAAGTTATTTTGTTCTCTTTCTCATTATCTTCCTTTGGTTTTAATAATAAAGAAATAGTTTTCCCCAAGTCGAGTCTATTTTGACCGTCACGGTAACTTCAATGATCTCTTCCTGTCCTTATCTCAAACCTTGAACCTTTCTTTGTTATAGTATCTCTCCCTGTTCCCTCAGAGGGTGGGGATAGTGAGCGAGAGACTGTGTATCTTGGTACTGAGAGTGGGTAACTACAACAGTCACCTTGGTGCCCAACATGATGCTGGAACCCATGATACTGAGATTAAGAGTTTCATGCTCTATTGACTGAGCTAGCCAGGGTGTCCTGGTTTTAGTACTGATGAAGTTAATTTTTCTCTCAGTAGCCAGTTTGTTTTGGATTTCATTTGTGAAGAACATTCACACACACCCTGATGATATGAGTTGTTGCTAATGAGACACTGTCTGGCTTTCCAACTCTCTCTGATGTGCAGATGCAGGAAGCTGGAAGAAAGACAGACAGAATAATTGACCCAAACTGGCCAAAGAGAGTATTCCATACTCATACAATTCCATACAATGTCATATTCAGTATATAAATGGGGGTTGCCCATGATGGGGGCATCCATCTTCTCATGCATCTCATCTCCTTCTCTTGCTTGCTGGCATGGTTCCCTCTACCTTGCTGGCTCCCTTTCACTACTTTACTTGCTGCTCAGTTTCGTTTCCATGATCACTGCTCAGGATGGGCTGTATCGGTTATTGGGACATTGGGTGGTGAGAAATCATGCATTGCTCATTTTGTATATTTTAATATCCTTATATTTTGTTATTATTGTAGTTTTCCTTTGCTATTCTAGTAAACTGTCTTCATCTCAACCCAGGAGTTTTCCTTTCTTCCCATTTCTCTCTCCTGTCCCACTGGGGAGGGGGAGGGTGAGCAAGAAACTGTGTGGTGACTAGGGCTAAACCACAACAAAAGCCCCTCTGAGAAATGCAATTTGGGGTATGGTGAGTGTGGAGTAGATGTAGGTCACCTGAGGTAGGCCACCAATACACAGAACTTAGGCTAATTAAAAATATCCTAGTAATGAAGAAAAGATAAAATTTACTTTGCTCTTTTCAACACAGATATACATGAATGGATATATTAAACAGTTAGAAGGAGCTTTATTTAGAGTTAAATTTTTGCATTTTACTTAGAAAATACAAATATCAGAGTGATAAAAATCTGAAGTGGTTAGTGCTGATAATAATGGTTGGTACACCTTTATCTTTTTGATCAAAGCCTGTTATCTTACATTCAATACAAGAATAGTACGAGTTTTATCTTGATTGACAACTTATAAAAGTGACATAATGTGACAAATAGGAAAACAATATTTTAATTCAAAAAGAGCATTCACAAGTAAAAGCATCCATTCAAAGAAGAGTTCTTTGATCTGTAGAAGTGATATTTACACATAACACAACTGCAAGAGGTACCTCTTTGAATATAGCATAAGACAAAACTTACAGGAGTACTTTGCATTTCAGACTGTTTTTGACTAAGGATCTCAAAGCATTTTGACAATGCCATTGCAATGTCTTCTAATACTGACATTACATAAGCAGAGCAACTGAATCACTGAGTATAGTATCAAAGTTGTCAAATGGATTTTGAATTAAAAGATAATTAAAGATATATCAGTAAACAGAAAAATTATGAGGTTTAGTTCATCAACAATAACCAGGAATCAGCATCAAATTAAAGAAAATTCCTAACTACTACAATTAATAAAATACATTTCATACAGTTATATCTGACCATGAGATAAAAAAATAATATTGAATGTTTTATATTGTAGAATCTACACCATCTTTATGGTTAAAGATATAGAATCATAGAATCATAGAATGGTTAGGGTAAACCTTAAAGATACCCTTCAGTCCACATTCTCTTTATACTGATTTTCTCTCTATTTAAAGGCACTTACAGTATTTCTGGTGTGAGATAGATCTTCTGCTGGAACTACTCAGCAACTATCTCAGTGTAACCTTTGTGTACCAAAGTGATACAGTAAAAAACCCCAGTTTATAAGGTCTTAAAACTTGCTCTATAAGTACTTCTTTATATAAAAGCAGATATCACCTAGTGTTACCTTACTTCTCTGTCTCACCAGCATGCCTGGATGTATTCTTTGAGCTGAATTATCAGCTTTACAAATTTGGGAAGTGTAGGGGTGCTGAAAGTGAACTTGTTGCACCCCTCTGATTCTGCACTTCCTAGACAACCTAGTTCCAGTTTAAGCAACGTCTAGAATTACCTTCCTTTTCATTCCTGCAGAACTGATTGTTCAGTTTGGGTCCAGAAGCAGCTCTCCTCCTCTCACCAAGCAGTAGAGATCTGCTCTGCTATCTGCTATGTAAACAGCAGACGTGTTTGTACTAACTCAGCTTCCTCATAGCAGGTGGGCATTTGGGCAGATCTGTAGTGGAAAGTCAATTTATAGCCTGGAGAGCAACCTCTTGGTGATATTTATTGCATTTAAAGGGGAAAAAAATATATCTGTATATTGTATCTCTCTTTGGAAGAAAGTATGCCTATATACTGTAACTATACTTAAATGGCTTCCTTTTATGCAAGCTCTTCTGTCACAAAAAAATATTCCAACTTTCTGTAACTATAACCATAAGAAGGACAATGTAGCAGTTCCCATAAAAGATAGTTCCCATGTATTTAAGTGCATGGGATTTCTCAAAGGTGCTGAAGGTAAGGATGACATGAAGGAAGAAATTTTGATCTCTGATACATTGTCCCATAGTATTAATGAATCCTGATCAGCACTCACCGCTGCCTTTTGCTCTTTCCTATTTGTCCTTGTCATCCAACCACATCAGCTTTTAATTCTGAGGAAAACTGCCACTCCAATAAATAAAAGGATTGATTTACTTCAGCTTGACTCTACAACATGTCAAGACTGCCAGCCCTATGATAAAAAACTTGGTTTTTGTTCTCATTCTGAAAAATCACACTTCTAGTCCTGACTGACAGAATGCCACAAGTTTGAGGTTGGCAGAAGTTCTCCTGGTTTCGTAAGCTCAGGGCCCTGCTCTGCAAGTTCCACATTTTGAGGTGTAGGTTACATGTAATATCAAATCTGCACACCTACGTCTTTTCCTTCTGGTACATACAACAATGAATTTCCTATCAAATAAAAAATGGATAAAACAAATACAGTAACAACAGAGGTAGGCACTGTTCCTGCAGAAACAAACACTGTCTTAAAATAAAAATAATCCTGAACTCACTGGCATGGTTCACATCTGTAAATATATTCTAATCTTAATGTTGGAACAAATTCATGACCTGTTATGGCTTTTTAACTTGTTTTTTTTTCTTGTTCTTGCTGCTTGTATATTTAATGAACTTGAATTTATGTTTTGCTATACCATATGAATTCAGTGCTCTTGAAAGGGAAAGCATTGAACTAGTTCTGTAGGAGGATGAGAAAGTGTCTACTTTGATTTCCTGTTGTATTTTAATTTTCACTAGAAAAAAACCCTGCATGGTACTTCAGTGAACGATGCATTCTGTAATTAAATCCTATAGACAACAAAATAACAGGGTGACAGGGCCTTTGAGGGCCTTCCTTGTCTTATTCTCAGGGTTCTCTTCACGCAAAAGCAAGCAAGCCATGTTTTTTGGAAAATGCCTGCAGCGGATCCACAGGATTCTCACAAAAAAACTTTTGTCAACATTTTTTCCCAATATTCTTTACTGTTAAGAATAAAATCCAGGCTAAGTGTTGAGAATTGAGCACTCAGAATGTAAAGTCTGTAGTTAAATAATTATTTCCTTAGATATCTCCAGAAAAAAAAAAATTTACAAACTACATAGTAGTAATTTAAAACTAGAGAAAACAAGACAAAAAGAAAGGAAAAACGTCACCAAAATATCTACTAATAATCAGACTGCACAACATAAACCTGAGGCTTAGGTTCTTTGGAAAGAACAGATAACAAAACCTCTCCCTGTCCCTTACTTTCCCTGGGTCATAAAATACTTTGCTATTGGCTTAGCTCCATTTTAGTCAAACAGTTTCCCATTTCTCCTCTTCTCTTATTCTACACCTGTGTTTGAAATGGAATTGAGCTGTAGACAACTAATTTTTCTTTCTGTTCATTGACCAGTGATGCGGGAAGGCTGAGCTTCGAGAAGGGCTGGCAGGGAAAGAAGGAAAAATGGTTTTCATGTGCTTTCTAATATACTTAATGAAACACACAAAGAGAATGAAATGCAGTTTTTATTTTGAGCAACCCTTAAAATAATGCAGTTTGTAGAATAAATAATATACGTACCTGTTATCTTCAGGCAAAATCCATACATCAATTAATATAATAAATATTTCTTCTTTTATTTTGGCTACTGGACATTGATCTGATGGCCAAATATTTACCATGTGCTGCAATTCAACATAATAGAACAATAAAAAAAAAGAGATTTAAAAAGTAGTAACAATGTCTATAAGCTTTAGCAGATTGTGCTATTTTAGGAGCTGAGCTTGACGCTTTAGGTAAAACTTTCTTTTGAATTAACTTCTTTGTGATTCAGGCGAAGAAGTTAACTATCCAGTCAATTTTACAATCCAGGCAAAAAAATCCAGCAGACAGGAAGGTGAAAAGTCACTATCAACTCAGGCCAAACAGTCAATGAAATATTAGTGGGAAAACAAACTTTCCTTACTTCTTGCTATGCAAACAGCAGTCAGTTCAGCAGCTCTGAAAGGAGAATGCTGATGGTAATAACAAAACAACGGAGTCAATTGTTCACATCAGTACGTAAAGCTTCAAAGTTTACAGATAACATAATCACTACCATTCATAATGCAGTGTTGACTTCTCCTGACATGTATTTAAACCTTATCTTATAAAATGTATAATTTTTAAATAATGTAATCACACCTTCTTCAAAAGCCCCTAATCTTTCATTAGTTTTGTTTTTTTTTTTTTCCCAAGAGTGAAGTAACAACATGATCAGGAGACTATTGAAAGACTTAGCAGAACATGTTATTTGTGTTGCAGGAGAGTGATCACTATAAAAAATGTGTGTTAGTGTGTACCTTAAAGTCCAGACAAACAGTACATACTGACTGTATATAAAAAATACCACAAACAGGATGTTCCAGTGACTTTGCTACTCTGGTCCTTGCCAAATAAATCTATTCCTTATCATCCTGTTTTACACATACTTTCTACATGAGTCAGGGTACTATATTTTATTAGGATGGCTTGGAACTGTTGTGACTGCTGAAGTCTTTATAGGCTTTAAAAGATACCTGCATTCTTGACTCTTCCAGTTATCAAAGATACGCAAAATTCAGATATAAACATATTGACTTAGGAATATTTAGAGTCTAATGAAGCTCACAGAAATAGGTATTCTGAGTTGAAGAAAGCTTGAATCCACGCACATATTGAGATGGGACAAGGAACTTGGAAAGCCCCTGTTTTCTTCTGTACCCAGTTCCTTCTATTTATCTTTATCTCAGAAAAAAAAAAAAAAAAAAAAAAGAAGTATAGCATGGTCACTAAATAATGATTTGAATTTTACAGTGGTAGTCTGGAAGCTTCCTGAGATGAGGGTTATGAACTTGAGTGTAAGGCCTGGTATCTGTAGTGCAGTTTACCATTCTCTACCTTTTGGCCAGAAAGTCCCCTGTTTGTTTACAGGGCAGGTTAGAGCACTTAAGCTCTGAAGGTGCTATGTGCTCCTCTGTATACTATCACATTGGTTTTCAGTCTCACTTATAGCAGCTTCTGAAAACATTTCATTAACAAATTTGAATAGAATATGGTAATGATGCTCATCATCTTTGTTCATTGTAGTTTGGACTTAATCACGTAACAATGAGACCTTGTAACTGAACTTCTTGCAAGCACATAGCCATCTACTAGATAGATGACCTTTTAAGCTTCACAGTACACTAGATATGTATATCAGGTACTACATAGATAAGATGTCTGTTTCTGTGTCTTTACATATATATTGTGTTAGAGGACTATAATACAGTGCTGAAAGATACAGAAAAAAAATCTAGAAAAATAATACATATGCTATTTCCTTTTGCACTACTACATTACTGCAGCTTTATTTTTTTCTGACTTTCAGGCACTGTTTCTTTTTCCCTTGGGCTAAGCAAAATATAAACCCATATAACAAAACATTTTTTATATAAAGCAGCTGTGAAATCAGACTGACTTGAACTTTTGTTTCTAGGTAGCTATATATTCCTTTTTACAAACAGGAGTGGAGGGGCATGCAAGTAAAATCAAACATTGAATGCAGAATGGTCTTGAATCTGAGTTAACATGATATTGTGACAAGCCAAAAGATTTGATGAGGTAATGCACTCACTCCATGGTCCTGAATGATTGTACTTGTCCATTTGGAAAGCTTACTTATCAAGATCACCTAATGTAGATATATGAACCAATAGCTGTTTATCACTTCAACAGATATTCTCCCCAATTTCTTCAGATTCAACATCCGTACTACAAGCTGTACTAAGAGAGGTTTTATAGATGATGTAATATAAGAATGTGAATCAAAAAAGCTGAGATCACCCGTTTATTGATTTGACTTTTCATGCTCAAATTATTTAGTTGATGGATGATGTTAGGTGTATAAAGTAATGAAAACATAGGACTAGACTATCTCCATCTTTTTGTTAATGGTTTATCAAGATGTATGGAATGGATTTGTACTTGTCTGGGGGCATATTTCCTTCATTTGTTTCCAACATTTGAAAATAGCCTAGCCACTTCAATATCCATGAAACCTGAAAGATAAGGCTAAAATGCAAAGTTATTATTTTATTATTTATGAGCACCATGAATTAGTTTTCTCCCTTAGTGCTTTGGGATCTGTATTTCTAGATTCAGTATCTGATCTGTTCATAGCTTGGCCTGGGCTTTTACAGACAACTTTTGCTACTTTATTGTTTGTACATGTGCACACTGAATCCTTCACAGGGTTGCCTCTGCCTGAGGCCTGAGCTAAAGGGCTATCAAAAGCTTCAGAGGGAGGTCTTGTTATTCTCCTCCACCTGCCTCCTCATTCCTCAAAATCTATTTTGTATTTCCTCATAGCCCCTACTTGCCATGTTCACACAAGTGCTATGAAATTGCTTGTACATAAACAGAGATGTGTTTGTAGATAGAGTGACAATTAGGAGATACCTCTTCTTTCGGTCATTCATTGTTTAGTATGGTACTGTAATAAAGTTAAGTTTGAATGACAAAGAACCTTGAAGACATGTTTGGAGATCTAACATCTTTTGAATCTCTGTTATTTGGAAATCTCCATTGTTTGGAAATCTCCAAATGGAGAACATCATTCTCTTCTTACCCATTGCGTTCTTATCCATTAAATACAGGAGAAGGTTTAGAGTGCAGCAGAATTTCTACCAGTCTTCCATGAGTA
Organism: Ardeotis arabs; assembly: GCA_011801015.1. Lineage (NCBI taxonomy): Eukaryota > Metazoa > Chordata > Aves > Otidiformes > Otididae > Ardeotis > Ardeotis arabs. The sequence continues at coordinate 65,327 of JAAGAY010004464.1, forward strand.
TCACAACTGGAGTTTGCCAAACCCTTCTGTGCTCCTTTAGGGCACTCCAGTAATAGGAGAATATTCCTACACCTCCAAAACTTTGTCTCCACAACTGCCTAGAAAAACAAATATATAATTGGAAGCCAGGAGTGTCTGAGATCTGGGCCTAGCTTTCCCTTAGTGTCTCTTGGACAATAAACAACTTCCTCCTATTTGGGTTTTCTTCATTGTAAAATAGGAATAATAATACCTACTCACTTAGCTCAAGAGGAAGTAAAAATATGAATTGTCTGTCTGTAGAATGTAAATATGTGTGAATCTTAATTTTCTTACTAATTTTCTGTGTTTTGTTTGAATCTTGGTGTAATTTGTTGGTTAGTGAGGAATGAAGAAGCTGTAATAAATTGGAAATTACAGATTAAGTCTGCAAAATGTAGAAAATACCTCTGTAATTGCTTTCTAAATAAATAATTATAGTGATAGATTTTTTATTGTATAAACTATAGAATAGTGAAATAGTGTTGTCTATCTCAGTAGAGGTCTTAAAAGACAAAAATAGATGCACTGACCTCTGTATGGCCAGGCAAAATGACATAATTTAAATATATGCCACCCAGTTATAGAAAGGAAGACAAATAAATAGAAATTGAAATAATAGGAAGGAATCACTGAGAAACAGCAGCCAAAAAGGAGACAAATTGCATATATGTTACTAACTATATCTAAAATAACCCAGTATGTTACAGACATGCAGCATACAGTAAATAATCAAAATCAACAGATCAAAGAATTATGAAGCATCCACCTCTAACATAGTGTTTGCAGACTCATGATTTTTTCTACCATACTTGATTTGTTACTATTATTTTATTCAGTTTTCATAAAATACTTTTGACTGCAGTCTTGCATTCCACTCTCCAAGAATAATTCATTATATTTTTTGTTCCCTTAAAATGTCTTCTCAGTTTTTTTTTTAAATTTGACTGCTTAAATTTCATTTACATTTTTCCTTTGAAATAAAGATTTATGATTTGTTTTTTCTTAAAAACTTCAACAACTGCCTTTGAAAATTAGAAATATGTGACACAAGTACTATTAGACATAGCTACGACTGAAGGAACAAATGTGTTTATGAAAGATTATAAAATTAAGGTAATCAGACTGTTGAGATCCTTTTTGTGTATCACTGCTTCCCACACAACAGTTTTATTAGGGAGTTAGCTTTCTTTGAACTGGAAAAGGATCCTCATAGCATGATTCTAGGTGACAATATAATTACATGACTCTCTAGAATGACAGGATACTCCGTAAATCATTTAGATGAATCAAAATGTTCTCAACATTATCTAAAATCTGAATATCACTTCACTGTTTTATCAAGTTTTCAGAGAAAGAATAGTGGCAGCTAGCATTCTAGTAAGTTGACTTAAGAGACTTGAATTTGTGTTCACTTAGGATTTAATTTTTGTATGTATGCAGTTAAACATAGGAGATGTTAGGAGACAAGGGTCTGTTTGTATCTTGAAGGTCTGAAGGATGAATTTATACACTGCATGCAAAATTTGCCTACGTGAACTCTAGAATTGGAAGTGCTGGAGAGTCTGACATAGCAGCTCCTGAGTAGATCAGGTCTAGAAGCAACAAAGCCATGGTCATTAAATCCTCCATTCAAAGTAATAAAACCTGTTCCTCAAGAATTTGATCAGGCACAATATGAACATGATTCCAGATAAAACTTGCTATACCTCCATTTCCAGATCTGGAAGGAGGACTCCACCATATTCACCATATTCCCATGAAATTACCTTTTTTTTGTGTGTTCAACTAGTTCAGGATCTCTGCACTGTAGCATCTGAATCTGATCTGGTTCTGCATCTGAAGCAGACATGCTCCAGATATTTACAAATATAGAGCTCAACCTCCTGCTACCCAAATCTCTGGAGGCAGTTTAATAATAGTTTCCAGAAATGCCTGAAATGTGCTCAGACACTGTGAATGAGAGCCAAGTAAGCAGTTAATATAGATTGACACATTTATGACATTCTATAACAAATTTGAAAAGTTTAGTCCATCTAATTGACATACACCTGATATTCAATAGTGAAGCTGAAAAAATTTCTAGAACCTGAGGCAAACTTGCCAACCTGCCACCTTTGCTCCAGATGAGTATTACCTCATGTGAAATTTTTCAATAATTTTACAGTGCTGCTTGAGTTACAGACCACTAATCCATAGCAGTAGAGATAGCAGAATTTAGCCCTAAACAAAGAGCAGATAGTAAAAAAACTACCAAACATACCCGCCTTACCACCATCTACAGCCTGCCTGCTTCTTAGCACCAATATTTACCACTATGACTACCAACCCTAGGAGATAGGTGAAGCAAAATGTAAGCATAAGCTGGTGATACAGCCGTTTAAAAGTGCAAACATGCTAAAAGAAAGTCTGCACTTCAAAGGAGTCTGCCATGGTGAAATCACCAGCAGGACTACTAACAACGCAATTTTTATAAATGAGTGTCCAGTAAGCTAACACGCTTTCTAAATATCAGTCTTTTGTGCCACATGATAAAGTACAATCACCATCAATCTGGTAAAATGAATGAACTTTCAACAAGAATCGACGGTGCACACTGTGTACGCACTTTGGCAGTCCTACACATGGCACAAAGGAGAGTTATCTAAAACAAATCCCTCCTGTAAGGGAGGAATAGGAATCAGTAAATATATAAAACAGTTATCACACCGGGTGATAACATTTATTATGTGTTGATTGTATTATGTGTAATATACAGGACAAATTAGTTTCATACGTGTAGGAGTTTATTGTCCACGTGTGCACTGGCAGTCAGGCCAGTTTAAGAACACTTCACCCCGAGACAGCTTCCATCTTCTACCTGTATATTAGATGGCTTGCATTGTTATCCTGATGAAATTTCAACTTTGCTCTTCCCCTGGGTATGAGGCTTGGATTGTTGCATTAATCACTTCCTTTCAAACTAGCTCTGGTAGCTTGGGTTCAGAAGAAAACTCAGTCCTCTTTCATTGAGAAGAGTGCCAAACCTGTGTTAGCTTTGGTGTCACAAGGTTATTTGCAGTGAAAATCAAAGGACAAAAAAGACAGAATTAAAACCCTTATAAAGTCATCCCAGTCATTATGACATAGGAAAATCAGCATAACAACAGACCTGTTTGGAATATCTAAGAAAAAAGCCTCCACAAATTCTCTAATCTACAACATTTTGTAACAATAATTTCTACTGTGTAATTCCACTCGATGTGAAAAAGTTGTTCTTTTTATTGCAAACAATAATGTATGGTACAAGATCTCAAGTCTACTTAGTCAAGTCTTTTGACCCCAGCAGGGACCAGTGCAAATGATTTTGAAGAAATGAAAGAATTCTGCCATAAACAATCCATACCTATGGGTCACCAACTTAAAAAAAAAAAAGATACACAACAAAAGACAAAATGCCAACAGCCATAACTCATATTGTCACATTCTCTTACACCCTTCACTCAAAATAAAATTATTAGTATATCATACTCTTACTCTACTATGTTACACATCAGTTACCTTAGATTGTGTACTGAAGTTCATTTACTGAACTGTCCTATGTGTTTTTTTCCTCTGCATTCAAAGAGTACAAAAACCTGAGGACTTACTGTATCTGTGTATTGAATTCTACAAATACATACAAATCTCTACCTGTGACTTGCTTCCATCAGATTAAATATGTTACTTACATAAATATGACTACTTAAGTGAGAATCAGTATATGATGTAACTGACACTTTTTTCTGTCTGTTTGGGACTGTATACCGTTGTATAACTAACACAGGTAAAACACCATTTCCTGATAAAAGAAGGATGTTGATACTATACATATCTCTACAAACTAAGCAACTTCTGTTCTATTCAGAAACTCTAGATAAAGAGAAATTGTAGAATCATGAAGAGATGAAATCCAGGGAGAGAAATTATTTTATATATATGGTAATTAGGTGACATTGTGATAAGCACCTCAGAAATATGATAGATAGACTTTGCAATACACTGTTTCCCCGATAATCTTTCTACATACATACTCATTCTTTCCTCTTCAGAACAATATTCAGCTGCTAATCTCTTTATACTTGTACTTGTTCTTTGCCCTTTTGGTTCCATTCACAGCCACATGAATCACTCCCCTTCCAGTTCACATAGCATTCTATGAACATTGCTGATGGTTCAGTTAGCACACAAATCAAAAGCAATAAATATGTAAATTGTTCATTTTCATGTAAATACAAAGCTTCAATGGACTTTTCATGCACAAAGATTTGCTGGAAGTTGAGGACCTTCTAAGAAACAAAGCAGGTCTGGGAAAAGTTTAGTATGGATATTGACAAAATCAACATAAGTCAATAAATACATTGCTATTACGTGCAGATGCCAGTTTAAAAAAAAATCTTGGAGGATTAATGGAAAAATACAATGTGTTTTGTCTTGAAAAAAAAAAAGGATATTGTGTCTGGGATTAATTTGATATAAACTTTGTACACTGTAGCAAAGAGGTCAGACACCTTAGCTGGGAAAAAGAAAAATCATACTTTAAAATTCATACAAACTTTTTTTGAAAATCACTTAATAAGTGCAGTTGTAGGCAATAAAATCTTAGTCTAAGAGAGCAAAGAGAGTGACTTGAAAAATTAATTCATTTTGAATGTGATGCACAAAACTAACCTAAATATAAGAATTGTTCATAACCAAATTATACTTGAACTTTTTTCTTGGTAATTCCTCTGTTGTCTGATCATCTTCATTTTTCCTCCTTATCTATCCTCCTTGAAGGCAACTGTGCAAACATTTTGAATAAATTTACCCTAAATTTGCTGTTCATATGTAATATACCAGTGTAAAGCCCAGATATTTAAAGAATTAAAAGTATATTTGCTTCAAAACATTATATGTAAAGCTTTAAAAAACAAAACAAAACAGAACTCAGCTCCTCACCCACCTCCACCCCACCAAAAAAACTCCTATTACCAGAAAATCACAGGAGAGTTAAATTGGAGGGGACTTGACTACAGCTCTCTTTTTCCAGGATAGAGTTGAACTTTAAAGTCTGTATTATTTTCTGTTGCATTTTACAGCATAGCCGTTTGTAGTTTAGTGTTACTATATACGTTTTAATTGTCCCTTTTTGTTATGATCACAATGTGCAATTTCAAATAGTTTCAATTTACATGCATTCTCTCCACTTTTGCTTAAACTGCTTTGATTCTGAGATCTGTAAACATCTATTTTGAAGCATTAAATAACTGTCAGATGCTCAGCAGTCAGCACTTCCACAGCCTTCCGTCCTTGCTGTGTCCCTTCTTACCTCCTGTCTCTCCAGACTCTGTCTCACCCAGTCCGACTGGTTCCCTGCTGTGTGAAACAGTTTTGTTGTTGCTGTGCTGCCTTTCTCACCCTGTGCTCGGTACACAGTATTGATCGCTGGCATGCAGCCTTATTTTTACAGTCGTGTTTATGCTTCAATGATTCCACCTTTACAGCTTTTACTAATAAATTACAGTGCAACAGTAATAACACAATAGTAAAGCAACTGTGTTTTGTATCTAGATATATACAGTTTCTGTCTTCTTCTGTGATACTGTTTGACATAGTGTTTGACAAATACCAACACTGTTTGGCATGTCCATGCTCAGTGCATATGCTAACATGTTGAGCTCATTACTGCAATTAGGAATTGCCACTACAGATATTAATTTAGTAAGATAATGTCAGATCTTCAATACTGTTTAGTAGTAGGTGCTTCAGACATACTCAAAATAAATCTTTAGCACAGGAAAAGTATGTCAATAAGCTTGTAAAGTGTTTCTTCCTTATTCATTTCAGTTAGTGCAAAGCTTGTGCTCTGGAGAATGAGAATTTATACTTGTGGCTGGTAAGTGTATTGTTGCTGATAAAATCAATATTTTTCAAGTCTGATTCATGCTGTTTATTTTTTAATTGGAAATGCTTCCAGAGTCTGGCAGTTTGGGGTTATAGACTGTTTGGGGATTGGCTATAATTTAAATTTTGAACTACATTTCACAGAATGTCTCCTTTTACAGGTTGCGGTCTAGTTTCTTCATCATTCTGCTTCTCTCTGATCTCATTTTCTTCTCTTACCTACACTAAACCGTTGGGACTCTGCTAATCCCATTTTATATGGAAACAAAATGTTATGCATGATTGTTTTGTAAAACAGCTAAGCTGATTTTCTGTTATCCTACCTTTTTATGACTATCAAATATCTATTAAATCCTTTTCAATCCTTCCTTGTTTCTTTGACATTTATGCTGTCACTGTCCTTTGGTACTAGTCCTTCAACCTGTGCCACGAATCTGGACTGGTTAAACTATCTCACTGGCTAGAAAGGTTAGTTAGAGTCTCAGATCTGACTTTTGTCACCACAGGCACTGTGTTCAAATCCAAACTTGAACAGAACTACTAAAATTAACATGGGAGCGATGAGCTCCAGATTTTTTAATGGTACTCCAGGCATTTTCTCAGGAAACAGACATAGATCATAATTTCATTTAATAGAAACTCATATGGAAATTTTAATGCTCAATTATTAACATAATCAAAATTAATCATTTTAATATAATAAAGACACATAGATTCAGCCTGTTCAGCCTAGAGAAGAGAAGGCTTCAGGGAGGCCTTATAGTGGTCTTCCAGTACCTAAAGGGGGCCTACAGGAAAGACAGGGAAAACACTCAGGGCCTGTTGCGATTGGATGAGGTGTAATGGTTTTAAAATTGAAGGAGGTAGATTCAGATTAGACATTAGGAATTTTTTTTTTACAATGAGGGTGGTGGAACACTGGATCACGTTGCCCAGAGCAGTTGTAGATGCCCCATCCCCGGAAACATTCAAGGTCAGGTTGGATGGGGCTCTGAGCAACCTGATCTGGTTGGAGATGTCCCTGCTTATTGCAGGGGGGTTGGACTAGATAGCCTTTAAAGGTCCCTTCCAATATAAACTGTTCCATGATTCTATGATTCTATTCTTCTTTAATCGCATTCTGAGTTTTGAATTTTAACGTACAAATGTATATTGTACAAATCCCAGATTTGCACAAGTCCAGAATCCCATATTCTTTCTGCTATTTTAAGTGCTAAAATCTTACTTCATCTTAAGTGAAAACAAAGAGTTTTCATCTGTTCTAGGCAACAGATGCTCTCAGAAAATGCCATGGAACATGAAGTTCACAGTAAAAGGAATGAGAGATGTCAACAACGCATTCTTAATAAATATCTCTTAGCCTTTCTTCCAGCCATAAGTGGTAGCAGGTATCAAATGTTCATGGCTGGCACTATGAAACAAAGCAGAAAATACACTTCTGGCAGTCATGCTGTCAATGGCACACATAAGCTGCCGGAGGCTAGATAATGGTGTGGAGAACTGGAGTCCTGTGACTAGTAGCAGGTTATAGTCCAGAGGATATCAGTTCAGACATGTGGTAGGAGACAGAGAATACTCAGGAGAGTTTTTGTGTAGCCTGTTCAGCACAGCCAGTTCTTGGCTAATTAGCCTGTCAAGAGAGCTAGCTCTGGCTATACTTGTCTTTTATGAACTGAGATGCCCTCCAGTTTCAGTTTACTGACAGATAATTTTCAGTTTGATTAGTGATACTGAACACATTCCTTGGTTCCACCCCTCTCCTTGTTACTTCTGGATGCATTAGCATTTTTGCAACTAGTTGCAGCAGCCAAGTTTGTGTTGCATTATGGTGTTGAGAAAAATGACTGTCCTTTACTGGTGAACATGAATCCTGAAGAGATCTTGGCTTCATTCCCAGCTTGCCTGGAGGCAGTGTGCATAGACACAGAAAAGCCACTTACAACTCAGTTTTTAAGAGGTGCCGAGAACCTCTAGCACCCATTGAAACGCTGCCATTAATCTCTGTGCAACAGTTACTTTTATGAAAAGAAGAATTTTGAATTGATGCAGCCATGCTGGCTTGGAGACCTGACTTGACAGAGCTCAGCACCTACTGCAAGAGCAGACTATGTATAAGACATGGAGGAGAGAGGTCAGTGTAACATTTCTAGATACATGGGGAAGCAGGAAGTGACTTGAAGTTACCATGAATTTAACAAACCGAAATCATGTCTGAATAAACTGATTGCTATATTGCTTCTAAGATAAAGATTTGGGGACAATGAGAGAGCAGAGGATATCACCTATCTTTACTTTAGGCAGGCTTTTGACAATTACTTTCCACAATATTTTATGCTAGTTAGAATGCCACCATCTGAATGGAAGGTCAACCAGCTAGGCAAACACCTGATTGGATGATTGGTCTTGGGGAGTGACAGTAAATGGGTTGTATGCCGCCTAAAACCTGGTAAGATGTAGTAGTCTATATCGTGACGTGCCTTGTTTAACGTCTTCCTCAACTACCAGGGATAGGTGAGGGAACACTTGCTTCTTAGGCTGGCAGGTGACACTAAGCTGGGGGAACTGGTTGATGTGCCGGAGAGCAGGGCTGCTGCTGAGGATCCAGTGCATGCTGGAGGAATGGGCCTTGTGCAGTTCAGCCTGGACAAATGCTGAGCCCTGCACCTTGAAAGCAGAGCCCCGAGCAGCGGTCCAGGCTGGGCACTGCCTGCCTGGGCAGTAGCTCTGCAGAAAAGTCCCTGCGGGACAACGAGCTGGACAGGAGCTGCCCTGGGGCTGACAGCATTTGGCACTGTAGGAGCAGGAACTCCTGAAACTGACATTAATACTCTGATTAGTAGCAGTTTGTTTAAATTGGGAAAAATAACACTCATTACACTTACTTAAATGTATATCTATCATCTTGTTTGTGACTCCTTGTTTCAGCTGGAAAGATCAAAAAGCATATTTCCCTGATTTACACAGGCAAGTAAAATAGTCCTGTTTTCCATAACTGCATTATTTCTGAAAGACAATGAAAGCCTATCTTTCTTCTTATGGCTTTGGAAGGGAGACCATCTAAATAGCAGCCTGAGATCAGAGTCAGGAGGCTGCTGAGGTTCCTCCTCTGCCAGGAAGCAGCAGCATAAGCTGTGACTGCTTTGACTCCATCAGTTGAAGAGAGTTGGAGGGAGGAGAGCCTGAATGCTGGAATCGCATACATTTCAGTAGAAGTGAAACAAAAAGTGATGCAGGTGAGATGACAGATAACAAGTGAGATCTCAGTGGGATCTAAAAGCCCATAATTGGCTTCTGACAGAGGAAAAAAAGTAGAAGATTCCTCTTTCCTTTCCCCAGGTGCTGGCCTTGCCCTCTCTCAGATTGACCACTAGTAATGGCATTTTGAGCAATTTATGTACTTTTATTGAAAAAGGTATTCCCTTAGTAGCTACGAGCGTATTTTGTAACCTTATAAGCCTGTGTAGTTAGTGTCTATGCTGTTGACTTTTAGAATGTCTGTAAAATTAATTTGTGAGCTTTAATGCTATAAGTTAGACAGTCCAAGAACATAGACTGAATATGATTTGGAACAAAGTATGAATATTTGAATGTAGATTTAGAAGTCAGACCAAGTCTAGCTTTGAAAAATAACTGAAGGTTGGTGTGATGAATGAAATTCCTTTTCTTGACAGTGTCTAAACACTAGGGAGTAATAGCAAGGTACTGAATTGGCTCTTTCCTAGCTTATTCCCCTATAATAACATCAACTGAAGTTGGGAACAAGCTCTATGTAGAACATGGTCTTGAACTGTATTGATTTGCCTTTCCTGGTTAATAAGTATTTACATATGATTGCACAAATGGAGATACTTAATTTTGGGAAGCATTTAATTTTTGTTTACTCATTGGAATATGAAATGTAAAAGGAGTGCACAGAAGAATTTCTTTTTAAAATATGGTTGCCTAGTAAAAGATATTCTCTCTGTGGACTTTGTCTGGATTGGAACAGAAAGGTGAATGTTGCCAGAATGCAATTTAGGTGTCTGGACAAAGGTGAACATGTCAAGAAACAGCTAACTGACAGTCAGGAAAGCATGGAGGTAATGCAATATTTTCCACAGTAGCCATATTTTGCTTCCAGAGCAGCACATTTAAATTAATTCCTACATTTTCATATTTCATGGAGATTTGTTATTCTTTTAGGTGCTACTATTTTGGAAATAGCATAGAACAAGAAGATAGTGAAAATCAAGTTGACTGCAACTTTTCTGTTTCAGTAATTGTATTTTGAAACTAACAGATAGATAGAAAAGCTTCCAAGTCTGACCGAGAGACAAACTGTAGCTGGAATACACTAGAAGTAAGGAAGAAATTTAAAGATATTAAATTTCTCAATATATGAAGTTTCCAAACCAGCGTCAGCACAAGAAAATGTAAATCTGCATACCTTGATCTTGTACTGACAAGAACGACTGTATTTGCCTCTGTTTTACTAAAAATGAGCTAAAGCAATTTTGATTAACAAAGGCTGTGAAGTGTCACAGAGTTAATGGTATCCTAAGAGCAGAGCATATCAGTTAGATTTAACTCCTCTGTGGAAAGTAGTTCGTAAATAAAATCTCAAGATCTCCTGACAAAACATTTTCTCAGAAATGTAAAATTATAGGTGTATACTTGACAGTAAAATTTATGCTGGAAGCAGTAAAAAGAACTTTATTAACATAAACAAGTCAAGTATTCTAATCCCTTTCAGAGCTCCTAAGCTTCTCAATAAGGTGAACTCTGGACAAGAAAGTTATCTTACATATAATTTAGCCTTGGGAGAGACCCTATTCAACATCTTTTTGAACAATACTTGTCTTAAAGGACATTAGAAAGGTTTGTACAACTTCTCCTAGGGTTATGCAGTTTTCGCAAAGGCTGAATTTCATTGCAGTTTTAGATGAAAAAGACTGATAATATGTATGGAAAGAGTTAAATTTTTTTTAGACTAACACAGATCCTCAATTATTTATCACATTTCATGAAATTTGCAGGGTATTAAATGAAGGCAGCTGTACTGGCTCCTGTGTCAGATTACTGTCTGACACCCAAATAACAGAGAAAGACCATTTCTTCATGTCTTTGCCACCACGCACTGTACGCCTGGTGAAAGCTGTCAATAACTGTTGGATTTTTTTTTTCCTTCCTAAATGCATATAGGTGACTTCAAACAGTCCTGGTAGTACAGAATCAATACCTTAGCGCCAGCAGCCACGGCAAAACTGTTATCATTATTGTGTTTACCCTTGATCAGGTTACACTCTTTCCTCCCAAAGCCACTAAAAATTCCAACAAGCACACACAGCATCTCCTCGGCAAGTTCTTTCACCTTCTACAGATATCAAACATGTTTCATTTTTTCCCCCTCATGAAAGGATGCTCCGAATAATAAGTAAAATGAGATAAAAATAGGTAAAGAGAAAAAAGATTGCCCAGTCTTTAATTAAATGACACCAGGACACTGTTCCAAAACACCAGGGATTTTTGAATTGGCACCCCAACCTGCTGAAACCAGGAAAACATAAGCCAGTAGGGGAAATGGACTGTGAAAACTTTGGGTTTACTATGACAGTAAGCAATATACCCTTCCCATTATTTTCTTCTCAGACAAAGCACACACATGCAAGTTTGCACTCAGAATGTTGAAGACAGAACCATAAAAAGGTGTGATTTTATATAGACACATTTAGCCTACCCTTTAATTAATCAACTGAATGCCTCATTTTTACTTCAACTCATTCAGCATTTCTGGCTTTGTTGTGCTATTAAATATGACATTTCCACATTTGGAAAAAAATGTCAAGCTATAATGATACACCTACTGCAGTGTACTGCCTCTACTAAACAGAAATCATGATTGACTGACAGGTTGAGACTCTGAAGGAATAATTTTCAATAAATAGGAAATACATAACTTTCATTAGTATCTTTAAAATATTTGGAAGAAAAAGTGAAGCATAACAATTTTTTTCTATTTTCTTTCTGTTTCATGAATCATTAATCGTTTCTCTGTTACTTGGCATATACCTTTTACTTTTTTTTTTTTAACCTTATATCTCACCCTATGGTCACCACAGACACAATGCTAAAACAACTCATTTAGCACAGTTTGGCTTAAGTAAAAGAGTTGTGTCACTTAGTAGGCAAAGTGACACGTATTAATCATGGGTCGGCTTTTAAAGATCTATTCATATTACTCCTTTTGAGTGCACAGAGTCAATGGGAAGGTGGAAAGCATGATAATTAAAGAAATTTTAGAAAAGAAGAGAGTTTACTACAGTCACCACTCCTAGATCACAGCCATCACAACTCTTGCTGTAGGATTTTTATTCCTGGTACATTTGGGGTACTTTTATTATTATTTTTTTTAACAAACAAGAGGAAGGAAAAATCTGAGGTAAATGCCTGTGAAAGCAGTGATTCAAAGGGCTGATCAAGATCTGAGCCTTGATTTTTCAGGGTCAGGTATCTTCATTTAGGCAACTAAATCTATGGTCGAGCAAAGGAATAAGCTATTCTTCAGACATTTGCACCCTTAAATGTGCTGATCTTCCATTGATAATAATGTAGGGCTAGGATTAGAGTGCAGGTTCTCTGCTAGTAAAAAAACCCCAATGAATGAGAAGAAATAATGCCAACATAGAACTTCCTTTGTCCAACAAACATTTGCAGAAAACTACTTTAGATTGTCAAGTCTCTTAAGAAGAGACAGCTAGGAAACGACCATTCACTAAAATTGCAATGGAAAGGTCTTTTCTACCATTGTAAAATCTTGACTTTTGAAAACCAGCGTTACATGAATAAACCATTTATAAAGGGTTGCATTTTAAAAAAATATATAAATAATTTTGTCAATATTTTAAAGAGACTAAATATTTTAAAAGTATATATTACATTTTCAAAAAAAAAGGTCATTTTGATATCATAATAACATATGTTGCTTAGAAAATGGTATTCAATATCAAGGAAGTTTTTTTTTCCTTTCATTTTTACTTCACAAATCTGTCAAAGAAAAATTCTTTCACAGAGAGATTTCTGTTTTGATGAATTGATGATTTTTTGAAAACTCATTTCACTGAAAAATTCCTTATCAGCTCTACTGCTGACACTGCCACTAATGAGTAAAATTAGTCACTTACACAAAGCTCCCCGCTGTGATTCTTTGAGGGAAGCACAAGCTGCTCCACTAAACATTCGTGCCTCAGTGAGGTGCTGGAGTGTGGAGTGATGGCCTTTTCTCCTCCCTCTACTCTTTGTGCTTTGGGGCTATGCAGAGCTGTTAGGAGTACCTAACTCATAACCACATTCATGTGAACTTTTTCACCTGTTACTGAGTCCTGTCTGTCACTACCAAGCAGATCTAGTGACATATTTTTGCACATGCTCCAAGGCTTCTTAGCAGTGTCATTGAAGAAACATAATATTGCCAAGCAATAACATTTCACAGGCAGGCCAGAGCCATCACTTACAGCATTGTTCTTATTTACAATACTGCTGAGTTTATGTAAGGTGCAGCTAAGCTCCAGGACTTCAGCTGGGGCATTACTTTATCTCTGTGCCTTTTTTTTTGCATACTCAAAGTACATCTATGTTTGCATTCCCTGTTTCTACTTGACACCACGGGTCATTCTGCATCACTTTTCATGAAAAATGGATTTAATCTTCCCCAGTAATCTCAGTAGATAACTCTCCATAAAGCTACAAATAGAAGAAACTCATATTTCTATTCAGAAAGAAGGCAAGGAGTATCCAAGATATGTTTGCCCTGCAGTTTTTTAGGATTTTTAGCCAAATTTTATAGATTCACATGGCTAAGATATCAACCTCCTAAATTTTTGGGAAAATGCATTGAAAGAGGCCAGTCTATGAATCTTTTCCATATACTATCTGATAAACTATCTTTCTGCCTGTGTAGAGGGATTTCTGTGCTAGTATACACTCAACTACAATAAATGTAACATTTATCATAATATTGGAGAGCAATTCCAGTGGCTGTAGACATGAAGAAATCTATTCTGTTGAAAGGAGAGAAATTGTCAGTGCAGTATGAAAGGAGTTTGGGAAGAAAATGTATGTCATTGTAAACACTGCTTTCTCTGAGATTATGTATTGTGTGATCTCCTTCAGACATGTGAAAAGACAGGAATAAATGCAACCATTATAATCTACTGAATAATGTATTTCTCCTAAAAGTTTTGTATAAATCATCCAGTCCTCAGAAATTCTAATAACAATATTTTTTCTTTCCTATTATATATATTTTAAAATAAAGTATCATAGACAAACATTGTTTAGATAGACACCTAACATTATTTCTTTGAATTACCTAAAAGAAAAGTAGAATGTAGGAGGATATAATATGAATCTGAAGTCTTTGGTCAATATGAAACTTTCCCATAGTCCAATCTAGTCTTTCTAAAGACTGGGATATCTGGTATATGTCATACTCCTGGATTCCAAATAAAAATACATGTAATCATTTTATAAAGGAAGTATTTAAGAACAATGTACTCATCACCTCTAACATACCGTTCTATTACCTAGGTAGTAGTCTTAACCTGGTAGAGGCACAATTTAAGAAATCTACTATACCACGTAACTCTGAGCAGTAAAAAGGCAGTCATTCACCAGTAGGATTAGCCATGCAGCTTTTGAGATGGTCTATAGATTAGTTAAGAAAAGCTTTTGTTGAACTCGGAATAGTAAAGCAAATAATAACTTTTTACGTTTCACAAAGTGTCCTCAGAATATACCAATTACCTCCCTTCTACTGGAAAAAAGAAGCAAAGACAGAGTTCATCCTGAGCTCTTAAATACACTGTAATTACTCTAACTGCTTGTGCGTATATTTTTATTTCAGTTTTTCAGTGACAAACCTGTATCGTAAGACAGATAAAATCAGACTGTTTCTTCTGTTGGCTGGACCAAGATCCACATCACTGTCTGCAGAGTATTTGTAGTTTGTCTTCTGGTTTGTCTTCTAATATTGCTACCATCCATAAATCCTAGCTACTTTTGCAGAAGGCAATCTTGAATGACCCTGCAGTCACTTTGTGTGAATATGTGGATAGGTGGGAATTTTGGAGTGTGACATGTCATCATATTCCTATCCACAAAGCAACTATTTAAGTCTTAGAGTTATGTATCAGGGGCAGCTAGATCTGAGTTTCAGCTCTAGAAGCTCTAGAGTTCTTCTAGAATGCCACAAGCCCAAGTTTTTCCATGCTACTCTGTCAACTCAGTGTAGACACCAGGACAGGCTCATTCTGCCTCTTAAAAGTCAGTGTAGACATAGCCTCCAAGTCAAGTTAGAAAGAGTAGGTTTCCAGTTTCTGATTAAGCATTTAGAACTGTATCTACAAAAGAACATTTATTGTTCCAAATCTAAGCCTGGTGTGGAAAGGTTTCACTATCTTAACACTTAATTCAGTGGGAAAAAATAAACAGTTTTTTTCCATGTCATCTAGCATTCTAGGACTAGAAAGTCATTGCTATTGTAGCATCTTGAAGTTGAAGAAACAAAACATGATCTAAATTTTTACTTAACACATACACTTAGGGAAAACACTGCTAACTGATACAATTTAAAAAAAAATCCTTTATCTCAGAAATAAGGCAATTTTTTTTCTTTATATTTTAAAATAAAAGTTATTTATGTTTAAAAAGAAATATTATACATTTTCTGAACGCAATTATTTACCCCTCATGTTCTCCCATCTCAACTTTTCAAGTATTTTCATTCATTTTTTGGATTCACTATCTTGTAATTGTCCATAAGATGTCTTTTAAAAACAGAGAAACGCCATAAGCATGTTGAAGAACCCAAGAGTACTGATAACCTTCTTCAGTCATTGTGTCTCTGTCCTTTGTTTTGGGAGGAAGTGTCTATTGACTCTCAGGGTTCCCTAGACTATAATTAATGATCTTCTATGGAGAAACTGCAATTTCTGGCTCCCTCTGATGGTCCAGTTTGGAATTATATACTCATAACTACCCATTCAGATACATTATTAGAGTTATAATTTTTTCATAATCATTCTTGGATATGAATATCGTGGTTCTTTTCCTTTACTTTCCTTCTCTTTTTTGAGAGAGTTTTTGTGAGATACTTTTTAACTTTGGTATATGACTCTCCAGCCAGCCACTAGCAGATCTCTAATACTTTATGTTCTTAAAATTGCAATTTAACATTCTAGGGCTTTCTCTTTCCAGGTTTCCATAGTAACTCTTGTACAGCTTATTCATTAGAAAGAGTTCTGTTTAATTGATCTCCTAATGTATTGCTTAATAGTAACTGTTAAGCAGTCTTTTGTTTCCAGGTCATATTTAGGGTTCACATATTTGCATAAAAGCATTTCATTAGCTGAAACCAATCATTATTAGTAATTTTCTTTTTTTAGTTTAAAATAACTAAACCCTCATTGAGATTTTCTGAATAGCAAATATTTATATCTTGCTGAATGAGTTTTCTCTGTGAGCCTGGGTGCTTTGTTTCTCTGAGCAGCAAGAAAATTACAGAGCTTCAAAATGTTAATCAGAGAAGACAAAAAGAAAGTGGCTTTTTTTACAATTGAAATGTAAATGCACAGTGATGATAACTATAGGCCACAGGCAATATTTGATGACAAAGTTGTAATGGATAAATATCCTTTAAAAATCACAGTAATGCCCTGCCCAACTAGAATACATTGGGATTTTTTCTATTTAGCAGAATAATGATTTTCTGTCAGCTTAGGCTATGGAAGTTTAAAACCTCAAAGAAATCCTTTTCGGTAATATGCTGCTGTTTTGGCAAAACTCTTCCCACTTAAGTTAGTCAGCTTTCATTAATATTCTTATACTCAAATATATCCATTCATGTGGTTCTGCATGAGTTGCAAGCTGATTTTCAGGCTAGCGGGGTGCGTGAATGTCAAACAATTCACCCAAGGTCACAAGATGAAGTTTAGTCCTGACAACTGGAAACTTGTGTTCACCAAGAACAATCATTTAAATCCTCTCTGGATAATAACCACTATGGAAAAAAAAAAAAAAGTATACAGTTTCAAGAAACATCTTAAACACTTTAAAAACAGCTAACCCATCAAACTTTTTCAAGCCTGAATGGAGAGTATAGAAATCACTCCATCTGGCCGGATTCATGTTATGTGTACTATGAGTCTGGTTCACAAACTCGTGTTAATTGATTACAAATCTGGATATTCTAAAATAATGCTTTTCACTTTCTTGTAATAATTTTTCTGGTTTTATTTTCCCGTGCTTGAAGGTGATAGTTTTCAAGATTTGCTCACAAGCATGGGAGCTTTAAGTCTGAGTTTTTTACTGTTTTGGTTCTTTTTAAATGAGACCTGATATTCTCAAGCACATAACTTCAAGAAAGATCCATGAAAATAAAAAAAAAAAGAAATGGAATTAATTCTAATTCCCTTCAGATCTCAAAATATTCATAAGTAGTTGTTCATCTAAGTAATACAGGTAATATCCAATGTAATATGCATAGCTTGAACAAAAACCACAATGGTAGGAAAATTGAGAGGATCAACAGTTAAAAAGAAAGGAAAGGTGCTGTGTTTGACCCTTTATTTTCTAATAAAATATTGGTAATAATTGTTGTTATTATTGCTAATATTTAGATAGTGAAGTTATGGTGACATGATGGTTTAGATTGTGAAGTTATCAAGAAAGAGAAAGAAATGCCATTAATACTTAGGGTGAATCATAGACTGAATTTAATTCATCAACTCAAAGCCTCCAGTTCTCTCTACTGAAAGAATATGTATGAGTACTTTTTGCCCACTGATAATTTTAAAATGGGTAAGAAGCATCTCTAAAGGAAAAGTTACTTGATACAAGCTTTTCAGGAGTCCCAAATATCTGGGTCTATTTTCCGTCCATTTTCTGCCATTTTGTAAAATGTCTGTATGGACAAAAGCTGTGCCAAAAATCTTTCTGAGAAGCTCATTTATTGGTACAGACATAAGGCAGAATAAATGTGAACTGATACCATTTCATGTATGTATGAAAATAATTTTAGCAAATAGTGTTATAGTTTCACATGGTATGTTCGCACGAATAAGAGGTTAATTTTCATCAATAAAACACTTTTTTTTTTACTGTTTTGCGTACTCACTGACATGGCTGCTGAAGACTGAGGATCACCTTACTTTGAAGTCATTAGAGACATCAAGGAATTGTGCTGCAAACTCAGGATCACTGCAGTGAGTGTTTTAGACTGGAAGAGGAAGATAATTTGTAACATTTAGGTGTTTTGAATTATATGTTTGAGACGCATGAAAGTTAAAGATTATTATTTTTCTGCTAATCATGATATCACTTCAAAAAATATTCCCTACAGGGATATTCTCAACGATGACAGCCTCACGAAAAAAAAGGATTCTTCATTTATATTTTAAACTACTTCCCTTCTCTGCCTTTGATATTTTTTCCTTGCTGTTTGAAAGACTTTTAGTACAGTGACAGAGTAATAACTTTATAGCTTTTAGTGATGCCTGCTTCTTAGTTTTAGAAGTCTGCCTTGTGAAACTAGCAGTAATATACCCGCTACTATACAACAATCAAACATATTGAACAAAACCAGTAGTTTTGGGACAGTTGTACTTGCTTAATAACATTGTTTTCCCCTACAAAGAGGGAGAGACATAGGAAAGAAATGAAGCACAAAGAGGATGAAGATGCAGGCTCTCTTAATGTCTTTCTCCAAATAGCACTTTTGAACCACTAATGTGTGTGTGCTCTAAGAAGCCTCAGTAGTTTCAAGACTTGGCAACTATCTGTTGGCTGCAGCAAGAAGGAAATAATCTATGGTCTCAGGTACCACTCTTTCCCAGCAATTTATTTGCTCAGTGAAGTTCAGCAGACTAGTCCATTTTGGTTTTGAAACAAAAAGTATGTGAGAGAAGGACACATTGACAACATGTATATACTTGTCTATGTCTACTTGCATGAATGTAGACTGAGATTATTTTGTCTGGGACTGCTCTTGTACTCTTGTGCGAGTATAAATTGAGATTATTTTGGTGCAGGACTGTTCTTCCTACATAAGTCTCAGCAGCAGAAGAACATAAAAGCTAGTACAAAGATCCAACTTGTCCACCTTTAAAAAACTTAATTTTGGAGGCCATATAGTTGGCACTGTGGTAAAGCTAATATGGCCTGCTGATTGATAAAGCTGAATAGCCTGAGCACAATACTGCACAAAGCATCACAGTGTCTCTCAGACTGAATGTTACTTGTGTCTGGCCTTTTCAGTTTTCCCTGAGCTATTTTCCTACATGTTAGGCTCCACAGTCTTAGGTATAGTACCCTCTACATAATTCTCTTCCATTCTCGCTTCTTCACAAAAAAAACCATGATCCCATTGAACTCCATCAACTGTACTAACCAGGACTGTGAGTCCCACAGACTATGAATCTTTAGAACAAGAGTTTCAAAGAGAATAAAAAGTCTTACCCGTAATTGGTAGCTGCTCAGCACTTCTAATGCTCAGCACCTCTAACTTAGAACTTGATTTTCTGGTAAAGAATTTTAAATACATCATCCTTTTTTTTGGACACCCAGACAGTTGTTCATATTTGAACAGTTTTTCTTTTACTCTATTATTATTTTTTCTTACTTGTAAATACCTAGGGGGTACATATTGTGCTAGTAATTTTTGCTGTCATCATTTATGCTACTTGACTCCATAAGCCCTTGTAATACTGGACTCAATAAATAAAGCACATGAAATTGTGAAATCCATCACAATAGTGAACAATCTGAAATGGAGAATCTACGACCTCTCATTCTTCCTCCTGAGAGTTTCTTCCTCCTGAGAGTTCCTCTTTCAGTTTACTACACCCTCTGCTGTTTTTTCCTGCTTTTATTTCCAGGAGCTAGTTCCAGCATTGATCCTTCTTTCTGTTAGGCAGCACTAAGGCTGCCTAAGGTAGCATTAAGAGCACTAAGGCTCTAATAAGACATTCCATTACGCATCCAGATTGATCAAATACTCAGGGTTGCGCTACTGCCTTGAGTGTCAGGTTGATGACAATATTTGTCTTCTTCCTTCTTCTTTCAACAAGTCAAAGATTATTCTTTCTTCATGAAAAGGACAGAAAAAAAAATCAGCTCAGATAACTTCCATTAGGAGCACAATGCTAATTTCCAAGCATTTACAAGGTGAAAATATAATATATGTATTCTCAAGAATATTCACTCTGTTTAGGCAACTTTGACATCCTGCGATAGAGTGATCGGTGCACCTACCATGAAAAGCTTCAAAAGAGATATATTCAGTGGAAGAAAAAGATAGAGATTTTAATTGCATGCCTAAAACTAGAGGATATATGGCAACATCTGTTAGAGTAATATTTGCTCTAAATTGGGCCAGAGATCAGTTCAGATGTTTTTACTACTGTCTTCTCCTTTTTGGCACAAACAAAAAAGATAGGTGAAAACCATGAAAGAACATCAAGGAAACTCCTTTTTTAACATGTTACTGTTTTATTAAAAAAAATGAAATTTATCAGCTGTAGTTATTTTCCAGAATATCTTTCTGAAGATTATCTTAATGCATTGCTGGCAGAGTATGCAGTTTTTATTAATCAATAAGACAATGATCCTTATAATGAGATTATACAAGCAGCAACTAATCATTATCTCATCATCAATCTCTAAATCTGTTTCCCATTATTAAAATTCACAATACTCTATAGCTCCCTCAACAACAATATTTAACAACTAGTGTATGTCATAGCATAGGTGTTTTCACTGTTGACTGTTGTTTAATTTCCTTCCCAGCTCCATTGTTCTGAGCTGAACTTGGTGTGTTAAGATGTAATGAGCCAGTAGCAGCAATATCTACCATTCCTGCTGACTGGGTTTCCCCACAGAGAAGACAGATATTTAAAGCTATATGTATGTTCTGATACACCACTACTTCTAGTCTGGGAATAAAATGGTGGTTGATGTTTTTCAGTTAATTACCTGCAGCTAAACTGGTGTAACGTGGTGCAGATGCCCTCAACTAACACCTAATATGTGGAGAACCTTCCAGAAAGTCAAGCTGTGCACGCTTATGCAGCAACAGCTAATCCAGCAGGGGCTGTGGGACTTAAGCCAACCAAAACTGGGTATTCTCCACTGAGTCCTGTAAGTACTGGGGCTGCTGGATGTGTGTGAGGGTTGCTGGAGTGTGTGAGAGCTAAGAGTGGCGTGGAGAAGCCCTGTAGTCTGCATGCTACCAACCTGTTGAACTCCAACTTTCTCTCCTTGGCTGTGCCATGTCTCCCATGAAGCAGGTAGGTTGTGTGGTTCCTTAACATGAAATATACTTGTGACTAAGAGTGCTTTGGTGTCTGAGCCCATTTAGTCACACACTCGTGTTCATCTCAAACTGTGACAGCCTCCTGACTGAAGTCTGCTGAGAAGTCCATCTTCTTTTCAAGGAAAAAAAAGGATCCAATGTGGTAGATATTTATATAAGGGCAATACACATTAAGGACATATCTTTTTCTTTTAGCTCCACTTTTCCTGTACCTCAGCAGACTAACTTAACACCCCAGGAAAATATGTTTCTGACATTCCTGCTGAAGGTAATGAAAGGGAGAGCGACCCACTTTGGGAGGAAGGTGGCTTCCTGTTTGAGGCAACAGGTTTGAGAAGGTGGCGGTGTGGCCACCTTCTAGGTAAAGTCATAAGAAAACCAAAACAGTGGGGTGTAAGTGCATTATTGTTTACACTGGACAGTTCTTGCACTCCTACGCTTTTCATTATGTTTACCATGAAGCTTGTTCCTTGGAAGTCAAAGCTTCAAGTTAATAGGTAGAGGATTTAAACGGATGCAGCTCTAAATCATTAATGCTTTAAGTGATGACATTCAAGTGGACATTCAAAATGTAAACCTATGATGTAAATGAGCTTCATAGCACAGATATTTCTAAGAAATAAAAAAAAAAACAACACATCAAAAATGGGCAAGGAAATGCTGTGTATTCTAGTTAATAGTAGATTCTTTTAAAGTAACAGGGTTTTTCCACCTTTTTTTTTTGTCTCTTCTTAAAATAAGAAAAGAAACCTAGACAAATAATTAAGTTACAGCAATAGTATTTGAAATTCTGTGTTATTCTATGACCACAGCATAGTTATCTAACTTAGATATCTAGTGCTGCAAGTCTGCAGCCACTCCCTGTTTTTGTCTAGGCAAACCAGTTGATACTAGAAATGAATTAACGTAACCAAGTCTTCTATTATTCCTTAAATAATGTCACTGTCACCTCTGAAAAGCTCAAATACAGTTAGTAAGAACAACTGACATATCTGCTTCCAGATTCTCATAGGTCTCCGTTCTTTACTCACAGCTTCCAATTTACCAGCTTTAGATATTTTTTTTTAAATCTGAGATAAATTCTCAATGGATCTTCTGTCCTCTTGTCTTCGCCCAACAACAAAAATGTGTTTTGTCCTGTTTCCTCAGTCCTACAATCCCTGTTGAAAGAAACAGTCTTCTGTCATCAGTAACTGACAGTTACCCAGGATCAGAATTATAAAAATTTTCTCTTACACCTTCCCAGCATTTCTCTCTTCTTCCATAGCCAATTAACTTTATTGCTTTTATCTATGCTAACCTCTGTTCCTTTGGGATCTTTTCCCGATTTACTGTTCACGGTCTGTATATGTCATTCAGGTAGAGACCAAGATAATGGCTGCCCTGCTCAATGTGAGGAGAACTCAGTATCTTCTACTTCCCTGGAATCAGTACTGACCCTGTGTTTTAAGCCTGACCGCAAGTTCCCTGTGCATCGAGGAGTTAGTCACCCTGAGTAGGCACAGGTCCAGCCAGGCCTTCAGACCAACGCCGTGCTGCCCAAATCTCCTGGCTGCAGAATAATCTTAGCCAGTTCATTGTACAGGAGAACTGCAGACAGCTTCCCCTCCATACCAGCAACTACACTATCTTCATGGTTTTGCCTTTATCTCACAGCACAGCAAGAAGTTCTAATGTGAACAACATTTTTATTTGACTGCAGACATGATAAATAGAGCTGTTTCCTTGTAAGAAAATAATATAATAGCTTGAAAGACCAAAAGGGGAGAACCTCTGCTATGGATGAAGTCTGCATGATGTGCTGCAAGTGGATGGGAGTCCTGTTAGATACTACACTGCCCAGAGCTCCCACAATTTAAAGGGACGTAGGATTATCAGTGTTATTCTCATAGTGTTGCCTCTAATAAACAGCATTTAAAATGTCACCTTACAGACTTGTAGGTGCCTTTCTTACTGAGATCATAATGGACCAGCACCTCCCCGTACAAAACACCTTGCATGCAAAGTAAAGAAATGAGAAAGAAGATAAATCTAATTGGCTTTGAAAAAAAATTGTGTCAGAAAAGACTTGAGTCTTTGAAGTTCGGAAAAGTTTACCTATCTGTCTGTCGGGGAGGAAATCTGTCCCTTCTGTTGTATTAAGACACCACAAAGGTATAAAGTGTGTTGGATAAATAACTGAATTACCTAAATATTAGCTGAAAAAATGGTAACACCTCTAGAAACAGACCATTTTAAACTACAAACCCTCATGTTTCAGTATTTCTCATAGCTAAGATCTATGATTCAGTTCAGGTGGAATACAGCTGTGATTCGATTTGGTGAGTAAATGAAAAATATTTGTCTCTGCAAAGCTGAAAAAGATCTACCCATTGGTTCTCATGAATTGACAACCAATGACAAACCAATGACAGAAAGCAGTCTTTGCAAATTACAGTGGTAACATAAGTCATTGAGGTCATTGGACTAACTTAAAAAAGAGTTTAAAAATTGTATAGAAAATAAAGTCAGAAGAAAACATGGAAGTACACCTCCTTACACCAAAAGAACATTCTGGTGGCAATTTTGGTTGATTTAAAATAAACTTGTAGCTGCTGTAAGTGGTATCTTACAAGCAGAGAGAGGTATTTGATTTCTGTCATTACCACTTGCAACACCACTCCTCTAAACGTGTACTTTTTGAATTAAAAGTGTCAGTCCATTAGAAAGCTAATGGACTGACACTATTCATCCAAAGGAAAGAAATATAAGAAATGGCATTAAAATAAGCATGTGCAAATGGATTTGGTACTAGAAGATAGCTCTTCAATGTGTAAATACTGCCAAAAGGCTCCATTAATGGGTAGGTACTATAATATCTTTGAAAGACATTTCTACTTTGATAATTTGTTTCCACTGTAAATAACTGAATTTTCTGAGATTGGACCCTAGTCTGCTCCAGGTGAAAGCATTTCCAGGTGAAAACATTTCCTTCTTTTTAGTGATGAATTTCTAGCCAGTGAGGTCATGTCATCAGCTTAACTCGACAAAGTCCATGTACTGGGCATCCAAAGAAAGATGAGGGTCCTGTCAGGAAGACATAAACAAAACCTGAAGCTATTTCAAAGACAGAGGAAGTCTGATATGGTACTGAGGAAAGACAGAGAAATTGGTTTCATAATTCAGGATTAGGTAGGATGAGACCTTTCTTTCCTAGTAAAACTAACAATCTTTCAAACGTGATTAGAATAAATGCTTTTATTTCAAGATTCAACCTATAGACACTGTATTTGTCTTCAGGATCCTGTCAACTAAATATGTTTTATTTGATTGTAGGAGCACAGATTGATGATGGCAAGACATACATACAATTTTATATAAATAAACATTCACAGTATAACTACCAAGTGTTTACAGATTGCTAAATGTATCCTGGAAGCTGTTGTTCATATGAACTGTTCTCTCTCTCCCTTTTTTAAAGGTTATATCAAGTTTTGTTAACATTTTTTTCTCCAAAAAGGTTCATGGACTTGTTTTATGTTAATGTAATAAAACTATTTCTCCTTAACAAAACTAGTAAAAATGAGAACACCCACTCAGATTATCTGTGATATATATACTTCCTGATGTTGTTTTTTGAAACAACTATTTTATACTCTTAATGTCAAAGCACTTAGTAGTGAAATATATTCAGATGCACATTGAAAAAGGCTGGGGCTCATTCCATGCATGGAGATATTCAAGGAGGAGATGTATGCAACACAAAAACTAAATGACATTATGTAAAGTATAAAACAGTGATAATGATGATGATGATGATTGTACTAATAATAATAGTCTCTTTAGAGTTGCCTTCCAAAGAACATTTTTAACATCATGCCTATTTAATTCCAAAAAGGATCATATCACATATCTCCTTAAAAAATAGAAAAACTAATTTTTAAATTCATAGGACTTTCAGAGATGTACGCAAATAACATGAGATTTAATTTGGAACATTGTTCCTATGTGAAAGCAGAGTAAATCTTTAATGAATAGTTGTATATCATTATGACTCAGGGCAGAATTTAGCACTCGAGGATGCCCTCTCACAAACAATTTCCTTAAAAAAGAAGAAAAGAATGTAATTCCTTTCTACCTGCAGTGTATTCTCATGACAACTCATATGGAAAAATGTATTCTCATCAGCCATCTGTCTTCTTACACTGTTAGGTTAAAACATTTTAATGTTAACACTGATATCTACATAATGATGAAATAGTTAAAGTGAAAAGTTTTAACCTCCTTTTCTGCCCCTTCATAATTTATGCTATTGTTACAAAAATACATATATTTTTAATGGAGTAATGCATGTAAGAAATAGATGTTTGTGTAGAAAGTACTGAAGAGTGATATGACCTCTGATAAGCCTGATAAAAAGGCTTAAAACGTCTAGTCCTGTAGCAATTTATTCACATTACTCCATAAGGTGGACAAAAAGAAGAAAAGAATAGTATAAAAGTGGGCAAGAATTATGCGACAGATAGGATGACTGTGTCATTAAACATTAAAATGTTAATAAGAGCAGCAATCAAGAGAGTGCGAACTCCTATACCACAGGCTGAATTCAGCCACCATCCAAAAACACGTCTGAAGTCATTCAGAGATTTGGCAGGACCAAATGCACATTGCTATTTTTCATTTAAAAAAAATAGAGATTGGGACCAGATTCAAGGATACATTATACAGCCATGTACACAAACAAGCAGGCATACCTTAAGAATGGCCGTCCTGCGTTCACCACAGGTCACGACCAGCAGAGAATGATGAAGAAACAAAAATAGAACACAGCAAGAAAACAACAAAAATTTTCTTTCTGTGAAAAATTTAAATTCATTACCATCCCAGATTCTTCTAACACAGATTAAATTCCTGTCAGGACATTTTTTAACCTTTCATGAACTATTCTTCCATTACTTTGTCTAATTACTTTTGAAGCCCATTTGGAAAAAAAGTTCTGGCATGTAATACAATTTATGTCAGTATGTTCTGTGATACAATATTTGAGACTATTGTTTTGCTTGTTTTAAACCAGTTTGCCTGGAAATTTCAATACATGTCCCTGTTTTCCTGTTATAAAAACCAGAAGTTAATTATTCTTTGTTCACATTCTTTTAATCTATAGATCTCTCTCGTGTTGTGTCTCATTCTGTATTTTCCCAGTTCAAGCAGTCTTATGTTTAATGTCTCCATATCTACCAGCCACCACACACCTCTGGTCATCCAGTCATCTTTGGAGCATTTTCTAGATTTATCATGTTATTTCGAGATCGTGAAGCAAGAACTGTATGAAATTGTCAATCCATTTAGCACATTGATTACTTTTGTTCTACCAACCGCATCCTGGGCTGCATCAAGAGGAGTGTGGCCAGCAGGTCAAGGGAGGTGATTCTGCCCCTCTACTCTGCCCTGGTGAGACCCCACCTGGAGTACTGTGTCCAGTTCTGGAGCCCCCAACATAAGAAGGACATGGACCAGCTGGAGAAGGTCCAGAGGAGGGCCACAAAGATGATAAGAGGGATGGAGCACCTCTCCTATGAGGACAG
>JAAGAY010004465.1:0-11181 GCA_011801015.1 Ardeotis arabs
TTTTTTTTTTTTTTTTTTTTCCACAAATTCCTTGTTTATCTTCTCCTGACTCATAGGTTTATGCAGCTCTGACAGCTTCTCAAAACACATGTAAAGTAGTCTAGGGGAAAAACCAACCAGCCGCGAGAAGCCGTGTACCCAGTGCATCGCATCCCAGCCCAAGCTCCCACCTTTGAAATAAAACAAAGCTTTTTCTCAGAAGTTTTTTAAGACAGCGGTCAGCCAGCCGTCAGCCTGGCTTTGTCCAAACCAACGCCACTGACAGGCAGATCCCCGGGAGAGCGTGGGCAGCGGCTGAGCGCAGACACAAACAGCCTTCCTCCCCCAGCTAATCCACTCTCGTCTTCTTACTCCCCAGGAGCAGGTTGAGGAGCTGGAAGACAGGCTGAAGGAGCTGAAGAACGGGGTCCAGCTCCAGCAGCGCAAGAATCAGGAACTGGAGGAGCTGAGGACCAGCCTTCACCAGGAGCTCTCCATCTACAAGTCCGTTTGCATCTCATCCCTGCGGAGCGGAGGGGCTGGGTAGGGGCTGGGAGGAGGAGGATGGTGGAGAAGAGAGGCTGGTGGTCACGCAGCTATCGGCCACGGTGGGCTTTTGCTCCTGGTTCCTGGGCACGTGGCTGGTGTGTGAGCAAGGGTTCTGGTGGGGCAGCACAGCGGGAACTCCAGACGTTTTCCCATCCAGCAAACAGGGATTTGGTGGAAATTCCTGCACACGAGGAGCAGAGGTTGCTTCCCAAGAAGCAGGCATGGCAACTTAAAACCAAGTGCCGGTTTCCTTAGGAATACGGGGAAAGGAACCGAGGTTTAGGAGACACCATTGTGGATGCTCTTCAACAAGAGCGAGCAACCTTCTGCTTCTGACTCCCTACTGCTGGTTTCCCTCGGCTCTGTATTAGACAGCATTTTAGAAAAGCCCAGAAAACGCCCCCAGGTTTGGGGGCCATTTTACCCACCAGACTGCGTCGGAGTCACTCCCGTCTCAGCCGCACACACTCCTGACCGTTATCTGTAGCTTCACTGCTACTTTAGCTTTCTTTTTTCCCCTTCTCCACCCGAACCTCCTCATGCAATGCACCACGAGAGGATGTTCCCTGCCACAAATAGGTGCGGTTTTGCTTTACCCAGGTAAGACTCGGGCATGGTAGGCACAGGGGAGGAGCTCTGTCTCAGCCTGTCCTGTCACCAGCCGCTCCAAGATGCATTCACAGGAGTAACTGCACTTACAATCCGACCAGATCCCAACAACCCCCTGTCTTTGCTGCTTGGGGTCCTTCTAAATCACAGGTCTAAATCACAGACCAACATTTAAGCCTGCGTGCGGCGGCACAGCCTCTTAACTCCTGGCAATCAACAGATTGCCATCCCTGGAAGCGATAGCGTGCGAGGCTTCTCGTGTGTCAGGACGCCTCACTCCGTTTCACGTTTGCGCCGGGGGCCGCGGAGTTCAGCATGGCCCCGAGCTGGGGTCTCAGCCATTCCCTCCTGTTACAGCTGGTTTGGTTGCCAGGGGCTCAGGAAGGGCCAGCCCAGGGCCACGCGCTCACAAGGCCACGCACTGAGCCCGTTTAAGCGTTTCCTACTCACTTTTCTTCCACGCTGCAAAAAGAAAGAATGTTTCTCAGCAATAGCATCCGTCCCCTTCCCCGCGTTCCCCAGGCAGTGCTCCGTGGCAATACTCAGCAGTCTGCCTTTACTTTCTACCCGTACAGGGGCTGCTTAGAGATCTACGGGCACCTCTGCAAATCGGAAGAAAAAGCAGACCAGGACTGTTAGGAACAACGGACTTCTCCTCCTTGTAGCGAACGGAGAGGCAGCTGCAGGGGCCGTCTCCTGGTGCGGCCCTACCTGCCGCGCAGCCGCTGCCTGAGATCAGGAATACCAGACCAGCACTGGCTTCTGTGTATTTCTCCAGGTGCTGCTGTTGATCCTGTAGAAAAACTGCTTTTCCCCAGAGGAGCAGAGAAAATGCACTGAACAAGGGACATTTATGTGTTTTGCTGTGTTTGGAAAAGTATCTTGTCTCGTTCCACGGGTGGCTTGTACAAGCCGGCACAGAAGGTATTGTTCTGGAAGCCAGTGCTAGGGAGCTTGATTTTTAAAGTTTACATGCAAGGGAAGCTTTATCCTTTTAACAGGATTTTCTTTTGTATTTCAAGGGTCTCTGCTGTATTGTGACATGCTCCGCTGTGGGCCACAGAACTAGTTTGTGGATCATAGGTTTCCACTTTATATAAAGTCTCACACTGAAAATAAAGGTCGGAGTTTAAGGATCCTTTTAATTCTCAAAGCTCTGTCTCCGAGAGAAAATAACAAGCTTGTGTGTCAAGCCAAGGTTCTTGTAAGGTATCAAACTACTCGCACTGCAGACTAACAAAAATAAAAAAATTGTTCTGCGGCAATGGCTAAAGGCAGACCCAAAATCCAGAGAGGGGCACGCGCCTGCCTGGGGCTGTGAAGTACTCGTTTGCTCATTTCACACAGCAAGCCGCAGAAACAAAGGGAGAAGCGTTGACGCGTTACAGCTCGGGAGTATCTACACCAGCACCTGCTCTCCCAGGACACGGGGCAGAGACCATGGCCTCGCTTCCTCTGCTTCCCGAAGGCAGAGCTTACCCTCGAGAAGGCAGTTAACACCAACACAAAAATCACAAAGCTACACAGCATTTACGTAGAAAAAATTTATTCCATCTGAAGCACTTACACGCAATTAGTCATGAGGAGCACGGAGAGTAACAGGTTGCTGGTGGAGCGGGACACCCCAGTGGAAGATGTGCTGGAACTAGTGGTCAAGGACTAACTCCTAAAAAAAGTAATTCATCCACGTTTAATTGCTTTACAGACACCAGCTACCAACGCTGTTTCGGGTTACCGGGCATGCCATCCGTGGTACATCAGCTGGTAAAGACATACACCTTTACAACTTGGTGGCCCCAAGTTTTAAAAACCATTTCACAGAAAGGAAAGAAATATATGTGAAAACACAGCTCAAGAAACACACAATAGAGCAAAACACAGGGAAGATGAACAACGCTCTGCAGGAATAGCTAACGAATCCAAACCGCCGTCACCCAGCAGATGGGAGAAAAGGCAAAGGAAGGAAGGAATGCAAAACCCAGAATTACCAGTAGAGACAAAAAACATAGCAAGAAATTTAACTTCACTTCAAGTCTGAATCTGCAAGTCTGTTTTGTATCTGCAGAGGCAGAAAAATCCACACAGTACAGATTAACTAAAGGAATCCCAAGACTCCTGAGCTGTACTGAAGGGGACAAGACCTTCCACAGGCCACTTCCGAACCGCCAGCGCATGAACCCTTGTACCACCTCCACTGGCTCGAGCGGCCTCTGCCAGCTCCACTGATTTAACTTTCGTTTGCATCAGGCAAAAGCCTGCAGCTGCAGCAAGCTAAAGACAGAAGAAGAAAAACCAACAAAACCAAGTTTGCTCTGTGTGATGAAGGCAGCTAAAACGGGGACAGCCAGCCCTAGAGGCAAGAGGCTGCTGCAGGAATCTGACCAAGGAGCTACAGCACGCGGCACTGGCCGAGCTGGGCTGAGCCCTTCCCTCGGGGAGCGCTCGCTGTCTGGGTTAAAAGTCCTGGTGATGGTATCTACAGAAGGATGGCTGAACACAAAGTCTACGTGTGTCTCAAAACCAGTGTTAAGTCAATATCAGGGTTGAGAGGAAAGAGAAGGAAAAAGATTAAAGACGGGAGAAAGTTGTCATCTAGGATCCTTGACCTTCTGGATCCACGCTTCCTTCAGGGTCTTCATCGTTATAGATGTTCTCCGCCTGCAAGACAGAGGTGGAGGAACTGAAGAAGCATTTACCACCGCTCTGACAGAGTTCCATCTGCTAGAACGCTTCCAAAAGCCATGGCAGTTTTCCATCTGCAGATACATATCACCCCTCCCTCTCGGCCATTTAACGCAAACAACCCGCGTCTCCAAAACATTCTAAGTGTCCTGTAAGTTACCGCAGGGTGCGGGAACCTGCCAGCTGCGTACGTGTTTATTAGATCATCTGCTCTGGAGTAGCACCTTCCAAAAAGGACTGCACGGAAAGCTGCTAAGAACAAAGCCCCTGTGAACCCATTTATAGACAAACAACAATTAGGCACAGGGTCTTGTTGACGGTTATTCAAACGACACAAGATTGTTTTCCAAAACCTTCAACAGCTGGTAATTTAGGGCCAGTAAACTTTTCCTGTTCACCACCACCCCCTCCATCCTCAGGAGGACATTTATACCGCTTGCAAAGATTTCATTCTTTAAGACAATAACTAACAGAAACCTCAATTTCATCTCTGGCTCTCACACAGTTTTCATTCAAACACAGAAGGGATAAATTAGCTTCTGCACCAGTACTTTCTTTTTATTAAACCATGAGAAACGCAAAACAGCTTCTCAGTATTTGCAAACAATTGTTTTGACTAAAGTGGATTTCACTATCCCTTTGAGACTTAGGCAGTGCTACAAAGTGAGTAATTCTGAGAGCTGTAAATAAAACCAGGAATGCTGAAATCCAGGCAGTTCAACACCATCTCTCACCTGCCACTTCCCCTTCCCAAACACCTTACCATTTGCCAGACTTGCATGATATTATCTTCTGATACAGAACAAATCACCCAGGGCTCATTGGGATTCCAGGAGAAGTCAGATATCTTTGCAGTGTGACCACCGTGAATGAACTGGTATTGGGGAAACACAAAGGGAACGTTTTCAAATCTACACTGCAGAGATGAATGGCTCAGAACCAGTGAGATTCCAAAGACTTACCAACAGCTCCGGGGGACCATCCTCAGCGTCTTCAGGGGATTGCTCTTCTCCAATTTTACTGTAAAACAGGGAGGAAAAATGAAAAGGTTGAGGTTTGTTTCCTGAAGTGTGACGCAATCCCTCAACAGCATTTTGTCAGGACAAGGCGACTGATCCGGGCTTTACCTCAAGTCCCAGACGTTTAGCCGGCGGTCGGTGCCACTGGAGGCCAGTATAGTTTCATTGTGGGGAGACCACTGAACCTACAGGAAAGGACGCATTTAGGAAGGAAGTTAAGTTTTAAGAAGCTGTAACACGACAGACATTCACAACGAACACCGCTGCATTTTGTATCATGAGCGCGCCGTTAGAATTCAGATTGATAGCAACTTGAAACATGAACAGTCACACTGACACGGGAGGCAGGTTCGTGAGCGTTCATACACTACCGAGGCATTTCAGCACCAGAAGGTGCCACATGTAACCCTTCCTCTAACAAAGGCCGCGTGTTACGGAGCGCAAAGAGCTCTCAATGACATTAGCAGCTCCTTACCTTGACGAGGATTGCAAAAATATGAACTACAGATTCCTTAGGTGCTGGGTGCAGTTTACACATGAGAAGAAATCGCTGTAATTAAGCTTAACTGTCCAAAAGCTCACATTTACTACTTCTGCTGGAGATAAACCTCTCCAAAACATACCACTTAATAGGATCACGGGATTAGAAAAGAACACACAATCCTGCACACTAACCTGACATTTCAAGATTCCCTGTGTAATTCTATTTAGGGCTAACTACAGTCTTAACCAGTAATCCTTCTACAAAAAATCTCAACATATTTTTCTTCTGAGTAAGGCATGAGTTGGAGATGGAAATACTGTATCTGCTAAGCACATGCTACCCGTGATGTTAACATTCTATATTTACACCAGCAAAATTAGTAATTGTTCGTTGTCACAGGATCTTCAGCGATCCCCTTTAATGGGTACCAGCTAAAGCCATCCTCCAGGACCAGGCTGAGCAGATGAAAACACTGCAGCCATTTCATTGTGCTGCCTGCTTCAGTCTGCTGCCATGAATAATTTACATTCACTCAGCACTGCTGGCATTTCCCCCTCTGTTGTGGTTAAAGCTCTCGACCATTTCCTTGTTACGTTGTGCCCCTGGCTTTCTGGACACTCTTATCTCTACTGGAGCTCTACCCCACATGGAGCACTGCACAGTTCCACAACAATCAGCCAGAAATTATAAGCAGATCAGAGAAAAGAAGATAGTTTTTAAGTGCAAGCACATTTAATAAAAACAGAGTGGAGAAGAAAGTTTTTTGGTTTTTTTCCAGACAGCTAAGCAGAACTAAGACTATGCGCATAAAAGATAAAGATGTTGTTATACCTGAAATATTTCATCTTTATGTGATTCAAAGGAGTGCAACTTTAGTTTGAGGTTCCTCAAGTCCCATAGAGCAACAGTCTAGTAATGAAAAAAACAAAAACAAACTTTTTTTTGTGAAGTAACCAAGATATACACCCACATTTACAAATCAGAAACTAAACAAGCACGTTCCAAGCTCAGGGCGGACGCACCTTGTCAGCTGAGCCTGTAGCCAGGATAAACTCACTGTAGGGGTTGAAAGAGAGGCAGTTGACTTCAGCTGTGTGAGCATCCACCGAGTGACTGGGCTTGGAGGTGTTGTTTGACCGAGTGTCCCAGCTGTAAGGGCAGAACGAGGAACTGAAACAAAGGCTTACATCCCGTTTTACCGAGGGACTAAGGAGCAGATGGGAAAGCAAGAGGGACAGAAGCACCCAGTTTCTGAAGACGTGACCCCACTTACATCATGAGCTTCTGATCATCAGCAACAGATCCAAAGAGAGACTCATGGAGCAGGTGCCAAGATACATCTTCCACTACTGCCGTATGCCCTGTGAAGATGGTCTTTGCATCCACCACTTTGCCTTCTTTTGGAACAGCGCTAATATCCCACAAGCAAATGGTCTTTAAAAAAATAAAAATTTGTAAAAATTGCATCTTTAACCAGACATTCTCTTTACGTCCCCTACCTCCTCCCCCTCAAAAAAGGCCTTTGCCAAGGGACACAAAGCACGGGTTGTACCCAGCTACGTTCAAAGCACTCACGTGATCATCAGAAGCACTAAGCAAATGCCCACTCAGGTTTGGGTTCCATGACAGCCCATAACCTTCCTTCTGGTGCCCACGAAGACGCAGATCAGGGTTACACTCTCCAGAAGGGTCTGCAAAGAGGCAGCATAAGAACTCCAGTGCCTACTAACATTTCCAGTACATCCCGAAATACCCGGCATTAAGTTTTACTGTGCTTTACCGAACTTTGCTTTGACATTGCAGCAGGATCCCTCTCTATCCCTTTTAAGCATTTTCCCCAGCTGAAGAATCACCTCATTAAAACACAATGCACTGAGACAACACAGAGCACTTTGTCTTCTTAGCTTAATAAAAGCACACTGCAGATTTTTCCACTGCTATTTTTTTCCACTGCTATTTATTTTTTTTTGGCTGGATGGCCTAGCAGCGGTCCATTCTAAATTAGCGCTATGGTACCTGCAGTATTTTTCTTCCTCTCATCATCTCCAACTGCACTTTGAAAGTGAGAACGGCACCTCAGACCTCCCCGCAAGCGGCAGAAGTAGTTACTCCACACGGTCTTGAGGAGTTCAGTGGTAAGTGACTGCTAATATCCTCACAGGGTATCAGGACAACAGCTCAGCGACCCAGCAAACCACACAGTTTCCAAAAAGCCACTTTCCACCACCCCAAGTACCAACACACACAGTGACATGACCAAACACGCAGTGAAACAACCAAAGGAAAAGCAGCACACCCTTCTATTGATACACACTGGTTACGTGTATATACCTTTTACACTAAATAGCTACTTTCCCTGAAAATCAGAAGTTATATGCAATCCACAAAACATTTTAACCTCTTTTTCACTACATCACCCCTTCCTTAACGAAGGGGTGGTTGATCTCTGAAGCACCGACATAACAAAGAAGCAGTAACCTGGTTTAGAAGGGTGTTTGGTGTAATCAAACACAAGGACGTCGCTGGAGGGAGTCTTCGTAGCGATGATGCATGGGTTCTGTGGCATGTAACGTGCTCTGTTCACTTCTCCCTCATGATTTATCTTGATTTCAATTTCAATTTTTCCGCTAACTGACCCAAAGCCTCCAAACTCTGGAAATAAGAAGTTAGTAGTTTTAAATATTAAGCCAGTTTCAGATCAAGACAGAGATCCAGACTCGGTTACTAGTACTACCACACACTTATTTTGAAAGACATCACAAGAACAACCGCAAGTGAAAGAATCCAGTTTTCATCTGTATTTGTAACATCAAAATATCAGGACTTTGACTAAGTTAAAAACCATTTCTTCCTGAAAATTTTTTACCATTTCAAATTTAACAAACACAAGTCCCAGATTTATCACATCTAAAACTCTCATCTGTAGTGAAGATGCACCGTACATTTGAAACGGATCTGCTGTAAGAATATAAGAATATAAGATCTGCTTGCAAATATAAGAAAATTGCAGAACAGACAAAGCTTTGGTAAAAACAAATCGCTGCATCGTCTTTAAGACATGGGAGCGTAACGTAACTTGCTAAAGCTACCTTATCTTTAGCAGTAAAGTCACAATAACTTAGTATTCACCAAATTGCACAGCACTGTTCTGGCAAAAACAGGAGGTTTTTTGGTTTTGTTTTTAAATTGGAGTCATTTATTTTTGAGAAATACTAAAACATGATAGAAACAAAGTATTTATTAGACAACACTGTGTTCATGAATAACTCTAGGAAGCCTAAAGATCAAAACACTAATTGCACAATCCAGACTTCTGGCAAAGAGGATAGCAAACACTGGATCATTAAGGACTTCCACCAGGTAGATTGATCCAAGAAGTAAAAAAAATGAAAAAAGTCTCACTTGTAGCAATGCTGGCAGCCAACTAAGATTACAGAAAGCATCGAATTCAAGTCTGACACACCAAACAAAGCACAATAATCTTTTTATCCAGGAGGGGCTGGCACAACTGTCAGGCAGCAGAATTCAGACAAGAGAGCACTTCAAATCCTGCACTCCTCTTAAATAAAATATTATTTTACACGAGTGATTTTCTCACTGGAAGACTTCACGTAATGCAGAAGGGGTGATAAAAATACCAATAAGCAGTACTCCATGAAAGTCAATGCCAATTCCTGAGAAATAGAGAGGGGTGAGGTTCTCCCCTCCGCCACCTTCTTTTTTCATCGTGATATTACTGACATCGCATACATTCAAAAAACATTGTATTAGTCTATTAAGTAAAGGTACCACTTAGAAATAAATTGATTAGTTTAGAAGTAATACCTGAACTTTGCTGCTTGAACTTTAAGGAAAGACAAACCCTCTGTTGAGAGGGGAAGGAAAAATCGGTTAAAATTCCCCCTGGCCACATCTTTGGTCCCTTACCTCCTTTCTCGCTATCATAGTGCGAAGCATCAAACTGCGCATCGTCGTTAGGCAACTGCACGCTAGCTATCACAAGGTGATTCTGCTCATCTGAAGTGTGGGTCCCCAGGACTAACCTGTGAATACTGAAATCTTTGCCTTCGGGTCTGCAAGGGAAGAGTTACAGGAGAAACAAACACTGAGCGAGTCACACATTTCTGGATGGCAGCTCCCAATGCCAACAACGCTCTTTAAACTTATTGTTGCTCTCCTGCTCCAACACCAACCCACTTCCTCCACAGGAAACCACTTATAACTCAAGATCTCAACCTCACATTCTCACAGTACGGCACTGGCAGACCACCATTTCTGTGCCTTTCTCTAAGGGACCTTAGCAGCTCCTCCCCAGTCCAACTCAGAGGGGTGCGACGCTCGCTGCGAGCAGAACATTGCTATGGAAGCTTAGGACAAAGTCGTGGTTATACAGAAATTATATCTACCTATATTTTTGAGTAGGTTTTTTGCTTATTAAAGGGGAGGGTGAAGCTGGAAGAAAAAAAATGGAAATAAAATGTATGAAAATATCTTCTTAGTAACGGAAGATATTTTCCCAAATTAAAATTGTCTGTACTGATCAGCGTCCCAGCGTTCACAGCCCTCAACTTGCTGCTGGCCAGGCAAGGGCACAAGAGTGATGAAGACAGAAGGGAATTACATGCTGTCTTACTTTAACAAAAAAGTGGTCCTAGGTTTACTATTTATCCTGCTTTAAATTAAAAAAAGGCAAGAGGGTCAGTTTACCTTGTTACATCAGGAAGCCACTGGGCAGTCAAGCTGGGCCACTCCAGAGCATGGGTCATTACCAAATCATACAGGAAGGGGGTATTCTTTTTCCATATCTTATACTCTTCATTGATCACACGTTCTTCCACTGCATCATCAAAGGCTGCTAAAGTTTGGGGGTTTTTTAGAAATGCATACAATTAGCCTGTATGAATGCATTTACAACATACACACAACGCTGTGAGCAGGCAGTTGAACGGAGAGCCAACTGTAGCACGCCCTGGTTTGCTGTTAGGACTACTCCACTGGAGGAGTTGCTAGATGATCAAAAACCCTCTGTTCACACGCTAACGCTTAATCGATGTAAGATTCTAAATTAATATTAACAATGTCAAATTTCCTAATCTCAACAGAAAATACTGAAGCTTGGTGTCACAGGATACCGTGAAGGCAAAAACCAGAACTGTAAAGACACCTGAACGCGGGAGGTCCAACACCTGCTGTCAAACACAGCAGTGTAGGTGCAGCTTTGAACTACCAGTTCCCAAAAATCCAGTTTCCCAAGTCTCCTTCTGCGGCCTTGTTCTTCTCACACCATCTGCCGCCAGCCTCCGCCACGGAACGCGCAGGAGTGCCGCCAGAGCCGGGGAGCACACCCGCGGCACGGGGCTGCGCGGCCGCTGACATCTCTTTGTCTGCCCCAGGCAGGCCGCTGCCCGCAGCCCTCGCGGGACACGGCATTTCTGCGGCCCTCCCCGCTTACACCAGCCCACCCGGCTACGAGCACACCGGGTAACTCTCGCAGAACACGAACTCTCCTTCAGGCCCGGCTACAACCGGAGCAGAAGGCGAAAGTGTGCGGGGGGGGTGGAGGGATGCGGCCCCGGGCAGGGCCCAAACCGGCCTCGACACGCCGAGCCCCCCCCCAGGCCTCGGCCCCGGGGGGCGAGGGGAGGCGGTGACCGCGTGGCGCGGCGGAACGCGCCCGTGGGGACCGGTGGGGCCGCCCCCGCTCCCCTCAGCCCGGCGGGGGAAGGGCGGGGGGAGCCACCCCGCGCCTCACGGAGCCCTGGGCGGAGCAGGCCGCGGAGCAGGCCGCGCCGCGGGGCCTGCGCCACGCCACGCCGCGCCGCGCCGCGAGCCCTACCTTCCTTGTCCGCCATGGCGGGG
>JAAGAY010004466.1:0-21928 GCA_011801015.1 Ardeotis arabs
ATCCATCAAACCCATGCCTCTCCAGTTTAGAGAGAAGGATGTCGTGCGGGACAGTGTCAAAAGCTTTGCACAAGTCCAGGTAGATGACATCCGTTGCTCGTCCCTTGTCCACTGATGCTGTCACCCCGTCATAAAAGGCCACCAAGTTGGTCAGGCACGATCTGCCCTTGGTGAAGCAGTGTTGGCTGTCACCAACCACCTCCTTGCACTCCATGTGCCTTAGCATGGTTTCCAGGAGAATCTGCTCCATCACCTTGCCAGGCACAGAGGTGAGGCTGACCAGCCTGTAGTTGCCCGGGTCTTCCTTATTCCCTTTTTTAAAAATGGGGGTTATGTTCCCTCTCTTCCAGTCATCGGGGACCTCACCAGACCGCCACGATTTCTCAAATATGATGGCCAGTGGCTTGGCAACTTCATCCACCAGTTCCCTCAGGACGCGCGGATGGATCTCATCAGGCCCCATGGACTTGTGCACCTTCAGGTTCCTCAGATGATCCCAATATCTCCTTTATGTAATGGAAAGGGGACTTCTACATGTTTGAAAACTTTCCAAAAGCAGACAAATTCATTTTTTTTTTTTCTGAGATTAGGTGAAGTATCAGGAAACCTCTCAATCAATAATTCAATTTGTCATTTCTCAGAATTACTCCTTTTCTTAATGACTTTTCCTTCCCTGGTAGTCTAGATAGTGCTGCAAGACTGAAAAGCAAAAGAAATATATTGTTTAGATGTTTTAAATGGTGAAAATAATTCAGGCTGACTAAAGGGAGAGGCACTAATACAAACTAGGGAAGTGTAAGGCTGCTATAATTATTCTTACATACTCTTTCTTTGATGTCAGTGTAGGCAAGGAGATGATACCAGCAGTTAAATTTTTGAGGAGTACAGTGGTTTAGCCATCTTTTGCCAGGGCAGAAACAGTGGATAAAACATAATTGTTGCCTCTGCATGAGGATCTTGAGAATTCTTGCAGTTGAAGGTAAATCTGTCAAGGTCCCTCTGGATGGCATCCATCCTCCAGCATGTCAACTGTAGCTTGGTGTCATCAGCAAACTTGCTGAGAGTGCACTCAATCCCACTGTCCGTGTCACCAACAGAGATGTTAAACATGGCTGATCCCATTGCTGACCCCTGAGGAACACCACTTGTTGCTGGTCTCCACTTGGATATCGAGCCATTGACTGCAACTCTCTGAGTGCGGCCATTTAGCCAATTCCTTATCCACTGACTGGTCCATCCATCAAATCCATGCCTCTCCAGTTTAAAGAGAAGGATGTCATGTGGCTCAGTGTCAAATGCCTTGCACAAGTCCAGGTAGATGATGTCCATTGGTCGTCCCTTGTCCACCAGGAATTCACTTCATTGAATCCTTTGAGATTTTTGCCCTTTACCTCAGTAAGCCTTCTGGGCAGAGCATGATCCTTGTTATGAGATGTACAGAACCTAGCACAACATTTTTATACTAACCAAGACTTCAATTTTTGCATTCCTTTGTGTTGCCGGCCCACTTTAGTTTGACCTATGTGTATGCTATTTTATTCTACATCCTCTTCCTGTAATCTATCCTATTTCCAGACACATTCTGATTGCATCTCTTACACCTTCTATTTGTCTTATTGTCACTTCTTGAAGCCTTATGTGTTAAATATTTATGCCTTCCATCCTTCTGTATGATTCATAATTATCTATCACTACTTCTCTGCTTTCTGAATGTTAAATTTACCTGCATGGGTAAAGTGGTAAAGTCTAGAGCTGTGATGACACCAAGTAGGAGAATGGACAAATGACAAATCATCATTCTAAACCTTCTTTATCTCAATCAGTACATCCCAGAAGAAGCAAATAAAAAGAGTTTGTACTTATTCATTTGTAGCTAATTACTGGCAGTAGGGGAGATCAGAAGATAAAAAATATATTTTCTGTAAAAATTCAGGATTTTGGAGATTGTTTACATTTGTTTGTTAAAAGAAAACAAAAAAGTTTTGGGTTTGTGGATTTGTGTTTTTATTTTAAATCAGAAATAAGTTAGAATATTCTGCCTCCAACCAGGTATCTGCTATCTATTAGCAGATATAGGCAGTAATTGGGATTCCTATGGACCTTGAAATGTCCATGTTCAAGTTCTTGTTGGTCCCTAATCATAGGAACAATCTGCAGACATAAGCATGCTTGCTGAGGAGAGTGCTTCTGTGCCTTGTGCTTATGCCCTGGGGCTCAGAGCATTGAACTGACATAGGCTGGCAGCCCCTTCCCTGAATAGAGCAGGTAACATGCAAGCCCATGTGCAGCTCATGAAGTTCAACAAGGTGAAGTGTAAGGTTCTGCACCTGGGTTGGGGCAATGCCAAGCACAAATATGGGCTGGGCAGAGATTGGTTCAAGAGCAGCCCTGAGGAGAAGGACTTGGGAGTGATGATGGATGAGAAGCTCAACGTGAGCCAACAATGCATGCCTGTAGCCCAGAAAGCCAACCACATAGTGGGGTGCATCAAAGGAATAGTGGCCAGCAGGTCAAGGGAGGTGATTCTCCCTCTCTACTCCGCTCTCGTGAGACCTTGCCTGCAGTACTGTGTCCAGCTCTGGAACCTCCAACTTAAAAAAGACATGGACCTGTTGGAGCAAGTCCAGAGGAGGGCCACAAAGATGATCAGAGAACTGGAGCACCTCTCCTCTGAGGACAGGCCGAGGGAGTTGGGCTTGTTCACCCTGGAGAAGAGAAGGCTCCAGAAAGACCTAATAGCTGTCTTGTGGTACCTAAAAGGAGCATATAAAAAAGATGGGGACAAGCTTTTTAGCAGGGCCTGTTGTGATAGGATGAGGGCTAATGCTTTTGAAATAGTGGGAGGTAGATTTAGACTTGGTATAAGGAAAAAATTTTTACAATGAGGGTAGTGGAACACTGGAACAGGTTGCCCAGGGAGGTGGTGGATGCCCCATCCCTGGAAACATCCAAGGCCAGGTTGGACGGGGCTCTGAGCAACCTGATCTGGTTGAAGATGTCCCTGCTCCTTGCAGGGGGCTTGGACTAGATGACCTTTAAAGGCCCCTTCCAACCCAAACTATTCTATGATTCTAATTTATGGTAATTCGTAGTAATTTTCAGGAGCTTTAAAGTACATGTGTATGATTTGACTGATATAGTTTCTTTTTTATCCATTTGCATTAGTAAATGTGTAATGTAGCATTAATATAAAATAATAAAAAATTCTTGATACACCAACAGTAAAAATATGGGAAAATATGAAATTCTAATATATAAATCTGACATTATTACCACTTTAAAAAAATGTCAACAGCATGCCAGTTTATGTCTGTTGGAACTTACTTTCTAGTACCTAAAAAAAAAAAAAATGTTATGATCTAT
Source organism: Ardeotis arabs (assembly GCA_011801015.1). Classification (NCBI taxonomy): domain Eukaryota; kingdom Metazoa; phylum Chordata; class Aves; order Otidiformes; family Otididae; genus Ardeotis; species Ardeotis arabs. The sequence goes on from JAAGAY010004466.1 coordinate 3,364, forward strand.
AAAGATCATTTAACAATTACATATAAGAAGACCTATAACCATTTTCTTCTGGTTTCAAAGTAGAAACAGAACTTGATCTTTCTTCCCTGCAGAAAATAACATTATACTCAATAGAGCAGGAAAATCTAAGTAATCAAATCCTAAAAAATAGTTATACAAAACATGGAATATTTTTCACTTGAAATTTTCATTTGAAAAATATTATTTCATACAAATCAGAATATTTTATGGGTCAGAAACTTAACTATATGAGAACAGAACTCTGAACCTTTTTGCTTGGAAATCTATTTATTGTGTATAAGCTGGAGTTGGACTTAGTTTGTCTGAACAAATAATTTATTCTTAAAGGTCAGTATCAGATCAAGTATAATATTTTGTTTGAGCTTAAATGAAATAGTTTTGAAAAATTCCTTTGTTAGTATTTTAAAATAAATAAATCTTCCAGTACAGGGTGAAACCTTTTTTTTTCTGACAAGTTGCTGTTTCCTAGTAAATGTAAATACTGACAGCCAGTTTTTCTGTGAATATTTGCATAATTGTCTTGTTACAATTCAGTAATAAATGTTATAGAATATGTAAGTGCTTGTAAATGACAGACTACAGAAGATGAAATGCACTCCACCTTTTAAGTGCAGTCTCTTTGGAGATAGGTACATTTTCCTGCGCAGTATAAGAAAAGTTTTAGCTGCCTCATAAGGACAATCTGATCCATCTGCATACTGAGCTCATTATGGAGAGAACCATTTGGAAGCTCTAAGTGTGGGAAAGGGGAATGGTCCCTCTCTTTCATTCATTATCCTCAGAGTGGACAAACTTTCAGAGATACAGAGATGCTTTTAAACCCTCTCAAGAGTCCAAAGCCCAATTATTTTCCAGAAGGTAAATGACTACTGTTATTCTTCCAAAGAACTGTGTTTGAGAGGGGAGAATAAGGTCACTGTTTTGGAGACACGTAGAATCATAGAATAGAGTAACACATTCTGTCTTTTTCCCTGATAACTTCCTAGTATCTGGAATGCATGGTGCAGAAGAAGGTAAGAATTCAAGTCTTTCTTTAGTTGAAGGAAATAGAGAATAAAAGCTCCTGTCGCCTATGAAAATATCCAGATCACTGAACTGAAGATGAGCCATCTAACAGCCCAGTTCAGCTTCTCCTTTAGCCATCACCCCATATGAAAAAATAGACCAAACCAACCAAACAAACAATTAGCAACAGCACAACCAAGGATGATTCTGTTATAATTTTCTTTGCTGAAGCTGAAAAGACTTGTTAGGAGCTGCTTGTCTTGTGAGAACACCAAATCACACTGACCAAGTGAAGTATAGATTTGACTGGAAGGATAAAAAGAATATTTTGGGGGCTTTCAAACCCTAGCGTGATAAAAATCTGCTGTGGAATAAATGGTATGAATAGTTAAACAATGCTACATTGCAAGAATGGGTTGTTTCCTAATTATTAGATTTCCAATTTTGATAATCAATTGACTTTTAACAATCTAATCCTCACAGTATGATTTTTGTTTGCTATTTTTAATTGTCCTTCATAAAAAAAAATCTTTACTTTCATAATCCAGACTGCTTGTTATATGCATTTATAGGTATACCTTTTAAATAGCATATATACTTTTTATCAGTATGAATTGTATGTTGTCTGACAAGAGATGCTCTAGGCCAAGACACAGTTTGATTCAAAAATATTTCTTTATTTTCAGAGAAAATATAAAAGATTCTTTGTATATACGGTTTCTTTGTATGTATAATTCCTGTACCAGATCAGAATGTCACTGCTCTACAGACACAAAAACATAATCTCTGTTCCAAAGAGTTTAATATCAAAGTATTGGCTTAGTAACTAAATAGATAATAACAGCTTATGAGGTCATATAACTTTGTCTACATATTCCTTTTTACTTCACTGAGTGGTGCAAATCAGGCCTCAATCCCACAGTCTTACACACTTGTCTGATTTTACTGGCTAATTCAAAGAATCTATTAAAATTCACAAAGTTAAACAGCAGCTGTGTAAGTATTTGCAGGGTCAAGACCTTGTAGTTTAAATCTTTACTACATGTGTATGCAGAACCTAGCAACAGGGGGCCTTGAAGTCTCATTTGCATCTTCTTGGCAAAAACCTGAGAGCAATTCTTTTGCAATACTCCAAACTCTACTTTGGAAGCCCTTTGAGGAAAAGGAAAAAAGAGTGGTACAAGCCTTCCTGGAAAGAGAACATTTTTACAGATGAGCTACATGAAAATTACTTCAAAAGAGCTTTTCAAGTGGCAAGCCTTTTACATTCTGTCATGAAGAATGTATCTCTATTTCTTAGCTTGGTAATCATTGGGAAATTTTAGATTCTTTATGTTTAAATTTTCCTTTAATTCATATGACCTCATTCAAGAATATGTATTTTTCTTTTTTTTTTTTTACTATGTATTTGTAAGCCCACTTCATTTTGCTAGCAGTAGACATCATATTTACATTTCATTAGTACTGTTTATCATTGTATTTTATCAGAAACTCACATGCAGGATTGTAGGCTGTGCAGAAACTAAGTAAACCGATGAAGATACCCAAGAGCCTGTGTGGAGAAGAGGCTGACAAGAGGCTGGGGTTATATACCAGTTGCAGGGACTTGTTTCTGAAAAAAAGGACATATATAAAATTATCATGCCACTGAGCAACCTGATGTAGTCGGGGATGTCCCTGCTTGTTGCAGGGGGGTTGGACTAGATGACCTTTGAAGGTCCCTTCCAACCCTAACCATTCTATGGTTCTATGATCGTGTCATATATTTGAGTATATTATATATAGATGATAAACCAGGATGTATGTGCAAGATGTTGGAACAAAAGGAAATTAAGATAATTGTTCAGCATATAAGAGCTGCAAATTTAAGAGACTTCAGTCTCTGTTTACTCTTAACATGACTATAAATAGTGAAAGATGTCCTAAGAGAAGAACTTAAGAAATTTCAATATTCTGAGAGGATATTCACCTGAAAGCTTCAAGAATTTTGTTCAAATCTCTGAAGAGGAAAAGAATATTACTTGACTGCATCAGTCTAAAGGCAAATGACATTCTTGGATGGTAGCTTTGCAGATCCCCTTTGGAACTCTTCTAGTACACAGGGAATAGTTAAAGAGTTATAACAACTGTTTGACTTGTTAGTACATAATAATAACCTGAAAAATTGGATTTTTACATCCTAATGGTTATCCCAATAAATAGGAATGTCATCAGGAAGGACATAAAATTGAATCCGATTAATAAATCCATTTTAATCTTCTGGATATTATGGCCTACTTGATGAAAACTTCATGCTTTAGGGTAGGGAGAATAATTCTCTCAAAGGTCCCATTAACCTTTTCTGAAATGGACCCAAGCTGAACAGATTGTGTATATGAGGCCTGGAGTAACCTAATAACATCAGCTTCAGCACTTTTTGTAGTTCCTCCCCTAGAGGATCCAAGCACTTGCACGTCCCTGTGTTCCAGTCATTCACTAAAACTGAACACAAAAGCCTCACCTGTGTAGTTTTCAAGCCTTGTGAACATCGAGTCCACATGCAGCTATAACCATGCAGCCAGTGGGTGAGGGCAGCTGCCTGAAGGTCAGTGAATACACAGATTCATCTCCCTTGCCTACCTTATAAACTGTGCAAATTTAAATACTTTGGGTTGAATGGAACAATTAGTGTCTAAAGTTGCACAACTTTTTATTCCTTTTTTCCATCTCGCAAGAAAAATTGAACACATTCAGTCTGATTTGGCTACAGCCTATTCCTGAATAGGGACTGCAATGAAAATTGGGAGAGTTGTCTCCCAACCTTTGCAAAATGTACAAAATTTCACTTTAAAAATATTTCTAGAGTCCCTCCTCCTCTCAACAGTATTCCATTTCTCATTTGTTTTCTCCTTCCTGTGGTTTCCAATCCCCAATCTCTTTTCAATCCAATTAAATTTACTGGAGGCAAAAAACCTTGACATTTAGCTAATAAGAGAAGTAAAATTATGTTCTCAGAAAGTGTAAAACTTTTTAATTTGAAGATCTTTTTCTTTTAAGATGTTTCCTTTCCTCCTCATCCCTTCTCAGTGGAAATCCATGCAAGTTAATTGCTCCCCTCTATAAGAATCCTTATGCAATCAGGATTTAAATGTGGCTGTTCATCTAAGTTTCAACACAGTGGAGAGACCATTTTATATCAGTGTTCCACTCTGGGTTCTGTTCAAGATGTTATTGTCTGTAAAGTCTTAAATTATTTAAAATGCTGGGTTTTTTCAGAGATAGTTTGTTCTTAATGCCCTATCACTTGATGTGAAATCTGAAGACAGTAGATTTTGGACTGCAGGATGGCATTTGTACTGTCCACAAGAAAGGGACTCTCCTTCTCTCGGAAGGTGTGAATTCAGTATGCACGCCTTGCAGGCAACCTGTTGGATGCCCGTATCTTTAATCTTGTCGAGAACAGCAATAGTATCTCTTTCATTAGCCTCTCTCCTCCCAAGGAGGTTGATATCCCATTGGTAAGTGGTATCTCTTAATGAATGTTCCTTTTTTCTTTAGAATTCTGTCATGGGCTTGAGCTTTTGTAGTTATTGTGGGACTATTCAAACCCTTAATGTAGCCCATAATTTAGAATACAGTATTATTCTGTTAAATGGCAGCTGCTGAAATAGTAAATACCTTTCCTTTGTTCAGTCAATTATATGATATGTATATGTTATATGAAATAATCCAGTGTTCTATTTTCATGCTTCCTCTAGACATAAAGTATTTTTAATAGAAGATTTAGCACTCTGAAGCCTCTAGGAGGATAGTGTGGCTAAGAAACAAATATTATAAAGATAAATAATTTTTTAAAATAGATAAAATAATGTTATAACAGAAAAGAACTAAATAAATAACTTGATTTAAATAGTTGACTTGCAACCATCCTTCATGTTCCTCTGCACTTTGCAATAAGATATTATTTCTTAGGATTAATGAGGGTAGAAACCTCATGCATGAATTTTTATACTTAGGTGATCATTCAGTAATTATATTTGTACAAAATTAGCTACAGGACAAACATGAATCATATCAGATGCATTTAATACTGTTTATGGCTTATACCAATACAAGTCATGTTGCAATCAACCTTAATTTACAATTTTCAGTACACTTGACACTTTCAAGTTTGGATTTTTTACTGAATTTTCTTTGTTGTCGTTGATAGATATTTTCCTTTTCTTCTCTGGCATTTTAAACTTTAGCTATAGGTAGAAAAATTGCATTTTTATCCTTGTAGGAAATCTGGCAATTCAACTTCTTGTTTGAACCTCAAATCAAGATGGAAATTTGAAGTGTTGACTCTTTCGCATAAATTTAGGAATTGACTCAGAAATATACTGAGTTTGTTTACATAGTTCACAGCTAAATACATTTTCCCCAAATTTGAAACATTTCTTCTAGCTTTACTGAGTCACAATTAGGGCATCATAGGGGCTGGAGCAGCTCCCTGTGGACTAGGGTGCTGACCTCATGCACAGGCAACAGACACCTCCATGGAGACAAGAACGGAACAAGGCTGGGTCAGGACATCAGCCCATGGGTTGGCACTTGGAACAACGGGGCCGTCGTCGGCCCCAGGCATGGCTGCATCATGATGGGGACGTTGCTCTGGTGTGGCCTCCCATGGGCCAGAGTGGGCCTGACCATCACCTCCCCTCCATGAGCGTGTTGGGAGCCTCCTCTGTGGTCACTATGGGCTACAGCAGACTTATGCTACATTCCACCTAGTAAATTAACCCAGGAACATAATGGTCTCAAAAAAGTTATTGTCTGTTTTCATGGTTTGATAGGACTTACCCCAGCATGCTTTTGGTCCATTCAATCTGCCACTTTTCCAGACAAGTTCCAGGCACGCTGTGACACTTAAAACACCTCAGGGATGACTCTCAATAAAGAGTTTACATGCAGCCTACTTTGGAAGTAAAAGAGTTTGCTACTACAACCACGTAGACCTTTCTCTATTGGTTGTCCTCAATATGGACAACATTCCTGGGCATAATTTATTTACTAGATGTGGATGTAGATCCTGAAAATTATGACTGTTCTAAAAGCCTCCACTGGATTAGTAAAATTTGCAAATCTACATTACATCATGGGAAATGCAATCTCTGTGAAGCTGAGTCTCTAGATTATGATGAAAGCACTAGCTATCTACCATAAGGCAAGGTAGCAATGGAGATGAGTAACATAGCATTTTACTGAATTAATACAATATTATCTATTTGAAATCATAAAAAAATAAGACATTATACTTTATATTGATTTTTACCTTAGATTCAACCAGTTGTGGCTTGGAGTGTGAACTGCAGAATTTACTAGTTACCTCTTACACTGGTGTTCAGGTAATTCTAACCTAAGACACATAGATCTTCCGTTACAGCTCTTTTATTCTGTTTTATTAACCTATTTGTTTTAATACAGACTCATAGGCTATATTAAAGGTACTACTCAGAATCTTCTTTAGTAATCACCAAAGCATAATAGCCCCAGATGACTGTGTTTAGTGACATCACTCTTTGCATTTTAATAGTAGTGGTAGTCCTACCTTTCAGCAGGATACAGTGGGCTATGCTCACATTCCTCAACTTCTCATTTATATGTTAATAACTCTCAAATGCATTTATTTGATTAGCATTCAATTTTTTTTTTCTAGTGACTCTAGGTAAGGTTAGTTCATCAAATAATACTGTTCTGTTATTTTCTTCTGTCCAATATTATTAATGGTAATATTGTAATTAAGCATGTTGGCAAAAAAAAAGCAGGAACACAAAAAGTGAACTTGTAGAAAATATGTCATTGACGCAGAGGGAAATCATAAAAGTACATCAGAACAACTGGATTATTGAAATACTAAAAACTGTCTGGAGTGCTACACTACAGAGTTAGAGATTATTTACTTGGGAACTAATAAGAAGAATTTCTGCTATAAATGGTAATTTGTCAGTTGGAAATGGTGAGGAAATCACGTTAGAGTGAGTTAACCATGTATTGCATGCATGAAAATGGTGCGCACACAATACTAGAAGATCTCAGCTGTGGTATTGCCTGTAGAGGTTAAGAAATACTAAAACTGTTGCATGAAGCACCATCAGAATGTCATCTGCAGAAGATGAGTCTAAGTAGAACAGACAAGGTTATTAGAAGAAGATAAATGGGGAGTCTCTGCTATAAAATGGATGCAATTAATTTGATGTTTTTGCTAAACTGAATGAGAAACACAGAGATGACACTGTCAGTGTCCACCTGAGAAGGCGACCACGTGCCAAGAGGAATAAGTAAAACGTCAATATTTCCAGAATTTATCATAGTTTCTCTACCTAATTGCAGCATTGGTTGAGCACTATGCGATCTTTTGCTAGACAAATATTCCATGATGTCAATAAGGGTGAGATCTGAGTTGTGTGAACTTGTTCTGACAGCTTAGGCAACTCCTTGTACAACATTTAGGTGTGGGAGATAAAGGTGGGAATGGGAAATTAAGGTACAAGAATAACCTGTTGAGCAATGAGGTGTGCTCAAGAATGTCAGAGGTCAGCTAGGGGTAGGTATACATGGTTACATATGAAGATGTGTATGATCATGGTATCTTTGTCATACTTCAGATGCCTCTCTAATGTGGCTTCCCCTGGAAGAAGGAAAAAGAAAATTTCTTATTGATATAACATATAAAACGTAATTCTCAAAAAAGCAACTAGGCCCATAAATTTAAGCTAAAAATCTAAAGTATCTGGCCTTGCTAGAAGTGAGATTTGAGATTCCAGACATCCTCCCAGAGATGTATGGGTGTGGTGGGTTGACCCTGGCTAGATGCCAGGTGCCCACCAAAGCCAATCTATCGCTTCTCTCCTCAGCCAAACAGGAAAGAGAAAATATAATGAAAGGCTCCAGGGTTGAGATAAGGACAGGGAGTGGTCATTCATTAGTTACCATCATGGGTAAAACAGACTCGACTTGGGTAAAAAAAAATAAATTACCAATCAAATCAAAGTAGGATAATGAGAAATAAAAACTAAATCTTAAAAACACCTTTCCGCCACCCCTCCCTTCTTCTCAGGCTCAACTTCACTCACAAATTCTCTATCTCCTTCCCGCCAGTGGCACAGGGGGGCAGGGAATGGGAGTTGTGGTCAGTTCATCACATGTTTCTGCCGCTCCTTCCTCCTCAGAGGGAGGACTCCTCACACTCTTCCCCTGTTCCAGCATGGGGTCCATCCCACAGGAGACAGTCCTCCACAAGCTACTTCAACATGAGTCCTTCCCACCAACTGCAGTTCTTCATGAACTGCTCCAGCATAGGTCCCTTCCACAGGGTACAGTCCTTTCTCTGGCTGCAATTGGTGCTGCAGAGCAACTTTTTCCCTCTTCTTAAATCTATTATCCCAGAAGTGCTACCACTATTGCTGATGGGCTCGGCCTTGGCCAGCAGTGGGTCTATCTTGGAGCCAGCTGGCATTGGCTCCATTGGCCATGGAGCAAAGCTTCTTGCATCTTCTCACAGAAGCCACCCCTGTAGCCCCTTCACTACAGAAACCTTCCCATGCAAACCCAATACAGGGAGCAAAGGTACTTTCATATAGAGATGTACTGGTTTATCAGAGGGATTATATAACATGCTTGTCTGCAACACCAGATGATGAGACTGATACTTGTGGTCCATTCTTTTGTTCTCTTCCGTAAATTCAGGTTGTTATTCATTCATCTTCCTATCCATACCAAAATAATAAGAGGTGAGTTGGTTTTAAAACTAACTTGCTCTTTTGAAACTTTAGACTTTTACATTACTAGGGGCAGACCACATACTGCATCATCTAATTAGTTTAAGATGCTTGATGCAAATTTTACTATTTAAGAAAAGAAGGAAGTAGAGTGACAAAGAATCATTAAATGACTGGGAGGCACATAATGCAGAAGTTAAAACAAAAGGACAGCAGTTTCTTTACCAAAATTGATATTGTTTAAGTTTAACACATTCCATTATTCAAATAAGATTGCTTAAAGTTAACATGTTCTGGTGGTTTCTGTGGAAACAGGGTCAGAAAGCTATAGGTAGTCCGCATGAAGTCGTTAGCTGAGAAGGAGAGCTCTTACTTGCAGATTTCAGGAGCTGCCTGCCTGCTGGGAAACATTTACAAAGAAGCAGCTTCCAAAAGTAGTCCACAGGGTTTCAGACTGGTGAAAAGGATGTAAAGGTTAAAAAAAGAGGAGGCAATAGTCTAAAATAATAATAAAAAAAAAATATATATATGGAAAAAAGCTGTATTAAAATATCAAATAATACTTAGTATAATAATTTAACTTTACAAAATAACAACATTTTTAGTTTGCTATACTACAAAATGGAGATTTCAGATAATTTGGTATTTTTGTGACACAATTAGTTGCAGTCACAGCAGCAACTGCTAATGAAACTACAAATAACCATTCAAGCTGTAAAGTGATGAGCTGTAGTAGTACCTGTCACAGGCAGGACAAAGTAAAAGTCAACTCATAGTGATCTGGATATAGGGATTTATTTAAGAGCCAACACTACTTGGCTATCTCATATGCTCACTCACTTGCTCCCCGTCAGTGCTATGTTCACTAGATCTACCCCTCCTGGCAGGGAGCTCACTGCTGGTCCGGGAAGGTCAGTCAGAAAGTTGTGTCAGTTCACACAGTTATCAATCCCACGTGTCCCTAGCATGCTGGACATCCCATGGCATTCCTCTCCATACTTCTCTCCCATCTGCAGGATCTATCTACTTCTAGGATCTTTCCTCCAGCCAGGGTCTTCACCTTTTTCTTTCCTGGTGCCTTTCTTCCTTCTGACCACTTTTTTGGGAATCCTTCTTTTCCACCACTAGCCCATATTTTCCTCACCTAAGTAGTCTGTGTGCAGAAGCACAATATGTGATCAGCCTCCTAATTGCTGATTCTGTCTTATGTATCTTTATTAATTGGAAGATTCAGGACTTGCCATTTTTGTTCAGTGCAGGTGTTAATAAAAGTTACAACCAGCCCATACCTGTTGCAGCTAGCAAGTAGCAAGCTTCTGCTTGAGAGTTCAAAAGTTCAGTTTTCGATATTCACCACACACACACATAGACGTTGACATTCACAATTTAAACAGTTTTTTGATCTTACCAGGCACAGAGGTAAGACTGACTGTAGTTCTCTGGGTCTTCCTTTTTTCCCTTTTTAAAAATGGGGGTTATGTTTCTGCTTTCCCAGTCAATGGGAAACTCATCAAACTGTCACAGCTTCTCAAATATGATGGATAGTGGCTTGGCAACTTCATCTGCCAGTTCCCTCAGGACCCACAGATGCATCTCATCAGCTCCTATGGACTTGTGCACCTTCAGGTTCCTTACATGGTCTCACACCTTATCTGCTCCTACAGTGGGCAGTTCCTCTTTCTCCCATTTCCTGCCTTTGCCCTCTGCCACTTGGGTGATGTGGCTAGAGCCCTGGCCGGTGAAGACTGAATACTTCAGTCTTCAAATTCATTGAGTACCTCAGCCTTCTCCATGTCTCAGGTAACCAGGTCTCCTGTTTCCTTACGGAGAGGGCCCGTATTCTCACAGGCCTTCCTTTTATCCCTGACGTACCTAATTAAGCTTTTCTTGTTGCCCTTGATGTCCCTGGCCAGATTTAATTCTGTCAGGGCTTTAGCTTTTCTAACGTGATCCTTGGCTGCTCAAATAATATCTCTTTATTCCTCCCAGGTTACCTGTCCTTGCATCCACCCTCTGTAGGCTTCAGTTTAGTCTTTTAGTTGGTCCAGGAGCTCCTTGTTCATTCATGCAGGCCTCCAGACATTTTTGCCTGAATTCCTTTTTGTTGGGATGCTTTGATTCTGAGCCTGAAGGAGGTGCTCCTTGAATATTCACCAGCTTTCCTGAGTCCCTCTTTTGTCCAGCCTTTATCCCATGCTACTTTGTACAGCAGATCCCTGAAGAGGCCGAAGTCCGCTCTCCTGAAGTCCAGGGTAGAGACCTTGCTGTGCACCCTCCTCACTGTCCTAAGGATCCTGAATTCCAGCATCTCATGGTCACTGCAGTCAAGACTTGAGCTCCACAGCCCCTCCCTGTTAGTGAGAACAAGGTCCAGCATAGTACATCTCCTCATTGGGTCCTGTATAATTTGGAGAAGGATTTTACATCATCCACACGTTCCATGCACCTCCTGGATTGCTTATGCCCTGCTGCGTTGTCCCTCCAGCAGATATCAGGGTGGTTGATGTCTCCCATGAGGACCAGGGCTCATGACTGGGAATCTGCTCCTATCTGTCTATAGAGGGCCTCATTCACTTGGTCCTCCTGGTCAGGTGACCTGTAACAGACCCCTACTGTAATGTCACCTGTCCCTGCCCTCCCTTTAATCCTGACCCATAAGCTTTCAGTTAGCTCCTCAGTCATCCCCAAGTGGAGCTCCATGCATTCCAGCTAGTTGTTGACATAGGTGGCAAAAACCACTCCTCCTCTCCCCTGCCTATCCTTCCTAAAGAGCCTACATCCCTCATCATTGGGCCCCCTCCCTTCTGTGCGTGCTGGTGGGGGAGTTTTCGGCTGTTTGGGTGGAGGTTATGGGTCCACTGCTGACTGCGCTTGGAACCAGCTATCCAACTCCTTCTCAGCTTCCCTGATGCTACACCGCCTTCTCACTGTCTCCTGCAGTTCAGCTGCCTGCTGCAGGAGTTTTTCCACCTGGGCACATGTTCTTCAGACAGGGCTGCTGCTTGTCCCTGCCCCAGGAGAAAGATCCAGGCACTTCCTGCAGCCTGAGGTCTGCGCTGCAGCCTTGTGCTTCGGCAGCTCCATCTGCATGGAGGCATCAGCCACCACTGCGATAACTGGTGCAGACCCCCCTAGCCAGAGCCGCAGCCTTTGCTCTCAGATGAGCGCCCACCATTCTACCTTGATGTTCAGGTAGGACAAGTGTCCTTGGCCTGTGCAGATGGTCACAGAATGGTGCCCAGATGCTGGATTATGTGTACTTCATACCTTACCCTGTAGGAAAGCATAAAACATCTTCCTCTGCATTTTTTTAAACCTATCCTAAACAAAAACCTATTTGGCTTTATAAAAAAAAAAAAAAAAAAAAAGAGTTTGCCCAAATTTGCAAATGCAACACAGAAAAGCAACATCTTCAGAAAATGCTGTCTTTGTGTTCTTGTTTTTATGGTTCCTTTCCTATCATTTACTATTCAAAGACCACTCTGGTGCAGGAACTTGTCTGACTGATTGCTCTACGCTGCTCCTATTTAATCTCTCCTTTTTCTGTGACCTTTATTCCCATGGGATTTTTGAATATTGCTCTCCTCTGAGTCCCTGCCTCCTTGATATTCATCTTGAATGCTAGTATCACTGCAGCTTCTCTTTGGCCTTTTACATAGTAAAGGGTGAATGAATCACAGGAGACCTGAAACCGATAGATGCTGAAAGGTGTGATAGGAGTGCAGAGAGCTCTCTTTTACTTTTTCACCCTTACTTATGTATTTTCCCTGTTCCTTGCAAGTTTTATGCAGCTGTATTTTTCAGGGTAGTCAGGCCTGCTGAGATGTAAAATGAAACAGTGATAAAAAGTAGACATGCATAAAAACTGAGACAGTGACACCATGGTTAAGGTGCTTCTGTCAGGAGCAAAAGAAAGGGGAATAACTCCGTTAAGATTACTCATTTAGCACTCTGTAATCCCTAACTGTTCTTCCTTAAATCTCCTAGAATTCCATAATTATGAAAGAATCTAAGGTGTCATTAAAACAATTTTCTCATCCTCATACCTGCAAAGATGATCTTGTCAAATATAACCTCCTCTACAAGCTGAAAAATGAATTGCATTTTGAAAAATCTATGGATTTTTTTGTAGACAATCTTTTTTGTAGGTAGAAAAAATTGTTGATCAGGCATACCTGAAACAGAAACTCTGCTCTTTTATGAGTAGATAGCAATGGCTACCTTTGTGTTGCATTAGGAGTTCAAATGTTGTTCAGCTGGTCCAGGATTTTTGTTTTACAGTACAATATTTTATCTATCAGAAAAACTGTTTGTCAAGCTGAAGTGTTTTCAAAAAGCATAACTGAAAATTTTGTTATGAAAGTATTCAGGTCCAAATATTAATCTCAATAAAATGGAATAATAGGCTGTGAAAATGGAGTTTTATTTTCAAATTGGGCAGAGAAGAAGCTTGGTTTTTGGTTTATTTTCCATGATCATGACTTTACTACTTGTTATTGATACGTGCATGTGTGGCTGATAAATTCTGAATGTTAGGAGTTTCATTCTGATGAAAACCATGACCCAATTACACATGTTCTACAATGTTTTGGGGACCTGAAACAGAAAGCTGAATGAAAAACTTTTGCTAAGGGCATTGTTTCATGTCCAAGACAACATCAATGTTATCCTCAAAAAGTTGATTATGATCTGAACTTGCAGTGCTGCACCTAGTGCATTAACCACCTTTATATGACAAGTAAAATTACATGGGGCGCAAAACATTTCCTTATTCAACTCTACAATCTTCATGTGCTTTGATTGCTTTAATTGGGGAAAAATGTTATTTCACACTGTTACAAGGATAAAGTCACTGATTTATGTGTGATACTTTCAGAAAATATGGTGTGAAATCCAAATAAGGATCTAGATATTTACTGCAACCTAAGATAACAATTAAATTTGCTCTTCTAATTTGTGCAATTTCATTCTCTGATTCAGAACTTCCATCACTTCACAGTATGCAGAAGTCTCATAGTAATTGTGATTCCTTTAAAATATCTATGTTCCAATATACTCTGGAAGTACCGAGTACATAAATATCTTGGTACTTAGCAAAGTCAAAGCCTGGAAAATGCAAATGAAACTAAGTTTGATATTTGAATGACCTTTGATAAATACATGTGACATTTTGGTAAAATAAATGATTTTGAATACATGTCGGAGTTAGTAGGAGTTTAGTAAAAGATTGTGTGTGTATGTCTATAGGCATGCACATATACACACAGACATATATATAAAATTAAACAAAATGCAGAAATTGTTAGTATTCTTAGGATTTCTGACAACAATAAGACTTCATAATTCTACCTACAGGTATTCTGCTGAACGAGACTTTCATAGTAATTTTTTATCCATGTACCATTACTAATCGTATTAAACCTGTGAGGAATTCTAAGTGGCTTCCACTAAGGAATAGCTAAGCAATCCTCTGGTAAGATATACGACAAGAGGAACATTTGTTGTGTTACCTAAGTAGCCGGAAATTAAGAGAGACAATCAGAAAGAGTTCTGACTAAAAGGACAGTTTGGGATATATGAAGAGTATAACTCGACTTCTATAGAAGCAACTCCTTTGAAACTGCTGCCAGAGCTTCCCGTTCACATAGATCAGAGACTCATTCTGGCTCTTTGCAATTGCCTCCCTGTCAGCAGATCTAAATTTTATTTTGATGGACAATGTGTGTACAATAAGGTCACAAGCAGGCTTCAGACATTGGAGCTAGGAAATACTTCTGAATCTCCCAGCTGGCACACATCCACAGTGCTCAGAGAAACAACTCTCTTTGTATGTAGGTAATATTGCACCAACATACTTGCCTTTGACATAATTTCTTGTCATCGAGCCTAATGTCATGTTGCCTAATTGCTGAGGAAAAAAAAAAAGGGCACAACAATATCCTTAAAGCTACTCTGGAAAAACTGAACAGGTGAGGGAAAAGGGATATAAATGTAAAAAAAAAACCCTACTTTGTACTATAGTTGGTGCATTTTCTTATTTATGTTTAGCTAATCCTGCAACAAGACTCAGCCAACTAAAGTTAGCTACAGAGTAATTTTGCCATTCACTGCACGGCAGTCTTGCATATATCAGAACCAATTTCAAGACAAAAGACTATACTTGCTACTGTGATTTCTGAGCATTAGAAACTGATTTTTTTCTAGTTAAGCATTCTTCAAACCATAGAATGAGATCTGTCGTGTACAAAAACACGTGGAAATAAGGGGTAAAACTAACAGGTTGTAACATAAAGCTAAAGGTCTGTTACAATTTCCATCTGCAACAGGCCTGCCCTGATGTGGTCTTTAATCTCTCAATGAATTTTGAGAAGAGAAAATACATTGTTAAGAATCAGAAAATTCCCTATTTTACCTTGAAACAGAGAAGAGATATCTCAATACTTACAAGTTCCTAAATTTCTTTTCAATAGTTGATACTTTGCACTTACAGAGGACCTTTGATCACAGATGATCAAAGAACTTTAGAAATCTTATCAATTTCATCCTTGAAATACTTTTGTAAAGCAAACAAAAATATATTTTCCCATGAAAAAAAACCCAACAAACCTGAATTCCCCCCCAAAAAACATAAACTAAAAATGCCAGAAAAAGCCCTGAACTTTTACATGTAAGAAGACACATCATGAGGTCAAACTGTGATTAGAAAGTAATGAGTTTCTTCTCATGTTAATTTTAGGCTAAACGTGTCAATTAATTTTAAATTCTTCAGGTCAATACAAGACTTCTTCAGTATATATACCCAAAACTTGTCTGCTTTTTTCCCAGCCATATAGTTTAGTCAAATATCTTCCCTGGTCTCTCAGATCTCACTGTGATTATATGCTTTGGCTTCCTTGGTTGCAGTGACCATGAGATGTTGGAGTTCAGAATCCCAAGATGGAGGAGAAGGACAAAAAGCAAGATTTCAGTGCTGGACTTCAGGAGAACCAACTCTGGCCCCTTCAGAGATCTGCTTGAAAGAGTTTTATGGCGTAAGGCTCTGGAGGGAAGAGGGTCCAAGAAAGCTGTTGAATATTCAAGGATCATCTCCTCCAAGCTCAAGAGCAGGCCGTCCCAACAAGCAAGCAGTCAGGCAAAAACCCCTGGAGACCTCCAAGGATGAGCAAGGAGTTTCTGGCAAAACTCAGACTAGAAGGTGGATGTAGGTACAGGTAAACCAGGAAGAATATAGAGACACTGTCTAAGCATGCAGACACACCCTTAGGAAAGCCAGAACACACTCAAAGTTGAATCTCATACAATATGTTAAAGGCAACAATGGCTTCTATGAGGGCTTAACTAGCAAAGTAAGAGTAGGAAAAATCCAGGTCTGCTGCTGGATGAAGCAGGACTCTCAGTTTCAGAGGACATGGAAAAGGCTGAGGTGCCTTTTTCACCTCAGTCTTTACTTGTAAGTTCAACTTCCAGAAATCTGAGGACACAGAGACCAGCAGAAAACTCTGAAGCAAGAAACACATACCTCTGGTGCAACAGGATCAGAATAGAGAATATTTAAGCAAACTGAACATACGTATGTCCATGAGCCATGATGTGATGCACGTGTGAGTGCTGATGGAGCTGGCAAGTGTCACCACAAAGCCACTATTGACAAACTTTAATCAATCATTGTGACTGGGACAAGTGCCCAAAGACTGAAGGAAAACAAATATCACTCCTAAGCTTCTATGATAAAATTCTACAGTGAAATGACTGGACTAGTGGATGAGAGAAAAGCAGTGATACTACCTACTCAGAATTCAGAAAGGTCTTTGACACTGTCTCCCATAATATCATTACAGACAAGCTGTTGATATATGGACTGAATGAGAAGACAGTGAGGTGGATTAAAAACTAACTGAATGACCAGGCCTAGAGAGTGGTGGTTGGCAGCACAAAGTCTAGTTGGAGGTCAGTAACTAGCCTTGTATCCCAGGGGTCAATAATGGGGTCAGTCCTGTTTAACACGTTCATTAATGAATTGTATGATGGGGCAGGGTACACCCTTAGGGAATTTGCAGGTGACACAAAACCAGGAGAAATGGCTGATAGACGAGAGAGTCCTGCTGCTATCCAGAAGGACAGGGAGGAGAACTGATAAAGAAAGGAAGACAAAAAACCAGGAACCATGTTTCAGTGTAGGCCTTGTCAGACCTGTCTTGAGCCAGTTATCCTCATCTCTTATCTTGTCTCCTGCTGCACTGAGTGGGCTTCCTGGGTAGTCTCTGGCCCGATTCATTACCTCTCCTTGAAAGGTAATCACAGCACAGTCAACACAATGTGTTACCACTCCAGCCTTTCTTTGCTACTGTGGGACTGCAGCCCATCAGCAAGGCCACTGTCCATGCCAAGGTCACTTTTGGCTGCTGGCTCACCCTCACACATGGGTAAGTCCTCCTTCTCTGCTTCTGGACAGCTGGAGAGCCTATATGACTTGTCTACTTACCCTGCTGCTGCTGAGACTCTCTCACTGTCTCTCAAGACAGATTTTTTCCCTAAACCTTTCTATATCTTTGGATTTTTAACTAGTTTCTCCTTTAGGGAATAGCTCATTTCTAAGCTATTGCCATGTTTGATTGACACCCAAGCCAAGCCTTCAGGAAATTTAGAGTACTATCTTGCCTTCAGAGTAAACTCTCTCTTAGGTGTTACTCTTTAAAGAGCTTTTGATCTCTTACTACAGAGTTCTAAAACCTTACTGTTGAGTTCTCCTTTTGCCCAGAGTTAAAAATAGAGCCTGAACTGTTAAGCATCTCTTTTTTTGTCCATTAGAAATGAGAAGAACAGTAAAAGAGAGAAAAATGTTGAATGCATAAGACAAAATTATACATGATGCATGTATGTAACCCAGTCTATTTTTCACATGAAAGAAATCAAAGTACAAAGCAAGTACTGATAAGAAAACCTAGACTCTAGGACTGTAGAGAAAATGTTATGTAAGACATGTGAAGTATGCATAGCTTTTTAACGTGTTTAGTACTCATTGAGAATAATAGTGACAAAGTGCAGCTAAATGCAGAGTCCCACTTTATCATGGATTTTTTATCACCGTTTTTTTAGCTTCTGCTTTTTCATAGTATATGCTCTAAGTTCAACTTTCATAACTAGTGAGTGAGACATGAAATTATGAAAAGCTAAAATTTCAGGAGGACTGTAGCCCATAACTCATTCTAGGCAATACCGATACAGTGTACTGTACCTAAACTGGGAATGTTTTAGAATGTAGTGGGAGCATGAGCCATCAATGAATCATAATTTCTTCAGACACAAATCTCCAAATTAAGGCCCATTAGCCAGGAATACTTAATATTCCACTTTGAGCAATTCATTTTCTGAATCCCTCAATCAGAACACTATTCTGAGTCACAGGGGAGACGAGGAGGGGGTGTCGCTCTCTACGTCAGCAACCGGCTGGAGTGCGTGGAGCTCCGCCTGGGGATGGAGGAGGAGCTGACAGAGCGCTTGTGGGTTAAGATCAGAGGACGGGGACGGACAGGGGATGTTACGGTGGGGGTCTGTTACAGGCCGCCTGGCCAGGAGGACAGAGCAGACGAAGCGCTCTATAGCCAGATAGGAGCAGCGTCGCGGTCACAAGCCCTGGTCCTCATGGGGGACTTCAACCACCCTGACATCTGTTAGAGAGGCAGCACGGCAGGGCACAGGCAGTCCAGGAGGTTCCTGGACTGCGTGGACGACAACTTCCTCCTGCAGGTGATAGAGGAGCCGACGA
This sequence comes from Ardeotis arabs, assembly GCA_011801015.1. Lineage (NCBI taxonomy): Eukaryota > Metazoa > Chordata > Aves > Otidiformes > Otididae > Ardeotis > Ardeotis arabs. The sequence continues at coordinate 21,895 of JAAGAY010004466.1, forward strand.
GGAGGGGTGCCATGCTCGACCTTGTGCTCACCAA
>JAAGAY010004467.1:0-12509 GCA_011801015.1 Ardeotis arabs
GATGCATTATTTTATCTCAAATTAGGGCCATGCAATTTGGTATTCATAGGAACTCTCTCAGGCAGCTTTATGCAAGTGTTGGCAGCTGAATGAGGTTGGATTTGACTATATCTTCTTTAAAGCAACAGATAATTAAGTATCTCCCAATCATCTGGCCTCTTTTTCTTCTCCTTTTCAAAAGGTTAAGACTTAAATGCTTTAAAATATGAGTAATAAGAAAAAGATGTGGTGACCTGCTAAACTTTCTAACCTTTATTACTCTCTAAGACATTTTTAACATTTAAAGTCCAACAATAATTTTGCTAATGCTTAATATTTTTCCATTTAGGAAACCACACTCTGCTGGCCCTCTGTGGCAAGATGAAAACTCAGGATAGCAATGTAATCAATAGAGGAAACACCACAATAATTAGTAAGTTTGTTGCAAATGGGGAATGGGAGAATGCTCACTATATATTTCTATTTCATCAACTCTTTTCCCAAATTACATCACATTTTTCATTACTGCATCTGTTTCTAGCATACATAAAAAGGATGAAATATCCTTTGATAGTCATGCCTTGGGCTGAATTTCAGAGGATATAATTTCAGTCCTAGACTCCCTGGAAAATCATTTACATCTTTATATACCTGTTTCACTATCCTTGAAGACCTCATCTAAGGTCTTATATATTCATGAGCTATGAGAGAGAAATTTTAAATACACATAGAGCTAATGATGTAAATAACATTGAAATTTAAATTATCTTCCTTAGTAATTTTGCAATGATTTCTAGGGTGTTTAAGCACAGATTATTATCTGAAGGACTCTGGCCTCTAAAGGCAACATTACAACTAGAGATGGGGCAGGACACTACGGATCTGTAAGCATTTTCTCTTTCAATTTCCTGCTGCCCAGAGATGCTTTGGAGTGGAAGCTGGGTCTCTATAAACCATCTACTTGCAACATGACAATGTTTCCTGTGTAAGGAAGGTCAGTACAGGCAGTCCTACACAGAACTATTATAGTATTTTTTCCACTTACTTGCACCTACAGGTCCTTCTTTTGAACTGTGGAGAGCTTACAGAAATAGCCCACAAGTTGATGGAAGACTACCATGCTTCTCCAGTAATGCTTCAGTTATGGTGTTTTGAAGGTGGCTTGTGTTCAGAACCCCTGCTGTCCTTATGCTGTTTGCATACTTATAAAAGTCAAAAGTTCTAAGAGGAAAGCTTGGTGTACACCTCATCAGGCTTTGGATTCTAGAGACCGAGGTTGAATACTTACCCCTAGAACGCTCCGCCTATATTACCTTTTCCCTCAACATGAGCAAAGAAGGACGTTCAGCTAATGACTGCTACCTTGAGGAATTATATAGTTCAGAAATATTGTAAAAAATGCCATTTTTGGATGCCTTATAATCACTTCTTGCCCAACCAAAAATATCTAGAATTAAATGTTACACAAAATGTCATTCAAAGTAGCTATTTACCATGATGATTGTTGTGAATGGTCTTTTTAGAAAGGGAAAACTGTGGCCAATTGTTTCTGAAGTGCTGACCTACAGGCTTATAGAGCCGTTATTGATCAATTTCTCAGCAAGAGCACAGGGTAATCTTTGTCATATGATTTACTTTAAATGATAAGAAAATTTGGTTAATATCCAAGGATGATTAAAAAAAGACCTAAGAATATTAAAAATATATTTTATAAATACCTTAATGACTGAGTATATAATATTAATCTAGTGCTGTTAAATCAGTCTGTATTGCATTCCCTTCTGTAAATGACTTAACATTTTTCCTTTTCAGTATATATATTTAGCATACCAGAAAAAATATTCCTCCACTTCTTCCATAATGGTAATAAAAAGAAACTGATTATTTTTTACTTATCCGTAAAAATTTCCCCACAGCAACCTGAATTTGATTAAGCTGGTATATCAAATATATATATGGAACTGTGCACATGAAGTAGGGCTTACAAGAACGCATGTACAAATTAGATGATTGCAATATTTAATAACTCAGTGAACCCTTGCTAATATAAGACTTTTTTTCTGCAGTTATTTGAAATTGAAATAATTTCTAGCAAGAACATGTCGTTCTTTTACTGTTTAAATCAGGCCTCCTTTGTTAACACACTGATCATAACTGCTGTAATGAAACATCTCAGACCTTGAAAGTTTGCAACACACTGCTGAAATACCAAGTTATACTTCTGAAAACAATTCTTCTTCTTTACTATAAGACTAATTTCACATCTGTTGTAAACAAAACTAAAAACAAAACCAATCCCCTTCCCCTTGAATTCAACTATTCAAAAAATCCTCAATCTTATTAAAAGTGATTGAATTGCAATACTTAAAGGCACTTTAAATGATCTTAGCCTGCACACTTCCCACCTTGCTCTTAGGCCAGGAAGTTAGTTTGAAGAAGCATTTAATACTACATGAATCCCAAGCAAAGGAAATTAGCTTCAGTGTTTTAAAACTTAAGGTCACTGGATATTGCACTGATCCAATGTGATAGACATGAGACCTGATTGTTTAGAGGTGAACCACTCATTTCACATTCATTGTTATTTTTCTATTGCCTTTATTTGAGTCTAGAATCACCAAAAACCCAGTCTGCATGTGCTCTATAGTAACTGCATTTGGTTTTGTTTAAAATAAAGAATTAATCACTGCCAATATATTTTTTTTTCTCTGACAGTGCTTCAAGTTTGCAGTGGAATTAGAAAATGATTGTTAATTTACACATACAAGATAATTTTATGTGACTTAAGAAAGATTAAATGGAACAATCAGGAGTGACAGTGGAAGAAATTAAATCAGGATATGAATGAGCGCGGTTTTATACTGTAGGTGTTCCTGCAAAACCTAATGCTAATACTTAAACTCATCAGTTAATCACTTCCCATATTCTTTTTCAAATATTAACCTTTTAAAAAGTTGAATTAGCTTAAGAATAACGATATATTATTAGGATTCATTTAAAAAGTCCATGCTGAAAAAGAATGGTTCTCTTTTTAAACAGTTTTTAATTATTATGAGGCTTATATGAAGAGGAAAATATATTTTAACAAGCATCCACACAAGTGGTCTGATTATGTTATTCTAATCTGCAAACCTAATTATCACCTTCTTATGGAGTACAAGGAACAGCTTTAGAAGAAAATTAATGTATCCTATCAGTGGGACAGTTTGTCACTTTATTAAATAATCATCATCTTTGCAAATAAAATTGTTAGAAGCTTCATTGTATTAAGGAAAAAATAAAACCCCTCACACCATTACATATTAAAATTAACATCCCACCGTTTCTTTAATGGTCTATTAAGCCTTCACTGTGGTGGATTATGAAGCACAAATAAGGATATCAACTGTTTCTAATACTGTAAGAAACAAATATGTTCTATGTGCCTTTTATATTACTATGAGTTATAATTTAGCCAACATTTAAACTATTTTCACTAGTTTCCAACGCAGAAAGCGTATACTAAATGCAAAGTAGATAATGTAATTTTTTTTCGTCTTTTTGATCTAAGTCATAAGCTCTGGGGACAAAACTGACATCTCTCTATGTCTAGCTCTTTTTCTGCAAAACAAACAATTCAATTTCTATATTTCAACCTGGAAGACAAAAAAACTCCAAGCGTAATATGAAGAGTTGCCAAAGATTCCCCTGGAGATAATATTTATACTGACCTATGGCACGAAAAGTTGAAATCTTGACAGAAATGTTTAGTATTTCATTATTTAAAACATTGTTCTACCTAAGACCAAAATTTCACCTCCATATCTTCAAAGGCCTTCTGTGCAGTAACTGCAGAATGTCACAGATTGCTAATACATACAGGAATCCAGTTCGTAAGCAAGTACAGGGTCATACTTCTTTGCCCTGTAATAAAGAAATCCTATTGGGCTCACCAGTAAATAAAGATTTTCTTTCAGTGGATATTGCAGTCAAAAACTATAGTGCGAGTCATTGCCCTTGGTTTTTTTTCCCCTCTCAGGATACATATTATGTACATTTTCCTTAAGTTATTATTTGATACAGTTAAATGTTCACCTCCTATGACTTCTGGGTAAGGTATATCCAGCCATAAAATGTCCAAAATTCTGTGATATTATACATGGGACATTACCAGTAGTCTGTAAAACAAGATAATCAGTTTGAAATATTGGAAGGTTACTGAATTTTAATGTACAAGACAGTATCTGAGTTAATGAAACAAACCATAAAGTCAATGTTTTCATGATAATCTCTACCTCTCTGCTTTTTTTAACTTATAAATGTGAAGATCAAAAGCATGTCTTGTAATAAAAAGTGAAAAATATAAAAACTCAGATAGATCAGGTGTTCAGCGACACATGGGCTGACCTATTAGAAATATCTTTTTTCCAACAGGTTTGGGCTTATTCCCAAATCTAAATTCTTGGAGAATAGAACAAGATAATATTCACACTTAGGTATTTCAGAGTGCTCTCAAAAAAGCATAAAAGTGATTAATTCTAGAAAAATAGGATAGCAGTTATTTAGTCAGTAGTGTCATTGCTGCTTTGCTTCATACTTCTGAACAGACTTGAGTGGGGAAGGAACACTTCTCTAAATCTTAATGTCACTTTCCCATTTTTTACAGCGTGCATGGGGCTTTCATGTCTCTGTACTTTAAAAGAAGACTGCATCTCTAGAAACGCTCTCAGACTTTGCTCTTTACACCAAAATCTTGGCACAGAAACTGAATATGCCCTCTTCCAGGCTACAGCTTTGAGAGTGCTACTGGTCCAGGGCACTAAATGGGCTACTTACAGTTTGAGTGCTTAACTTTACATTGTCAAAGAGTATTCTAGTAGAAGAGTATGCTGCATGCAGCTGTACACCATCTTATAATTTCACAGAGAAGAAAAGTGTTATGAAAAAGATAGACATTATATAATAAAGACTTCTGAAAAAAATAATAAATAGACCAAACAAAGCAACACTTAAGACTTCAAGTAGGAGACATGGCTGAAAAGTACTTCCCTCTTGCTCTGTCAGCTTCTCCGTTTCCCTTTTTATTAAAACACTAAACCATGAGCATTAAGCAGCTCTTAATTTAGCTTTATAATAAAAATTGAAATCCTTCTTAACCAAGACTATAGTTTTGTAGAAATCTGTATCCTTGATTATTTTATAAGGTGAAGGAACAAAGTCAAGTCAAGAAAGGTGAGGAAAAAAGGAGTCAAAAGCAGAAAGAGAAACAAGAGAAGTCATAAGATGCCAGAGGAAGGAAAAAGTAGGCAAAAGACGAGTGTGCCTTTCAGCAAGAACAAATTTGTAAGTTAAAAATTAATCTCAAAGACTTCCTTCACTTCAGGCAGTTAAAAAACCTTTGGTAAGGATCAAGAAGCTGGTATAATGGGGAAGACTAGTGACCACTAGCCTGTGATCCAGTGTACTCAACCACTGCACATGTTTTATCACACACTTCAGCCACATCACCACTTTGAAATGGAGCATGCTTCCAGGATTGTGGAGCTAGTGCTAACTGAGATGGCTTTGGGAGTACAAACAAGACAGTCACAGTGGTACTGCCTTGTGCTTGTGGTAGTCCAAATATACTCTAAATCTCAGAAGAACGTGTGCTCTTGTGCTCCACACAGACCTTGGAATGCCATCCAGCTTAGAAGCAGACCTGCAGTTCATTGTGCAGGTCAGCTGTAACCATCCATGAATAATTTTGAGAAACTGGAAGAGTCAGAGAAGGTTAGCAGTAGCCTTGACAGGCATCTCCTTTCTGTAACTCTAAGTAGTTCTCTCTTTGGCAGCGCTTGCTGTGTCTGACTAATATGTCTCTCCAACAGTGACTGCTCTGCGTCACATCTATATACCCTTAGTCCTACAATTTCAGTGTCTAGGCATCATAGGTGATGTCAAAGGAGCTTTGGTAGACTGAAGGAATACTACTGTGTGCACTTACAACATATGCCAGATTGCAAATGCTTTAGATCAGCATCTGTGCTTTCTTATCCTAGATTTAACAAAAGCAGTTGAGAATCTCTCATTCTGGTATGCAGATACTAGTATGCTACACATAAACCACCATCTTTGTAGCAGGTGTGTCCAGTTTCCATTAAATTTATTTCACTCGTGTGAATAAAGCACTGAATAAACATTTATCAATTTAAGCAATAGAATTAAAAATTCAGTCTTTCACCAGACTTTCAATAGTACAAAAACGCTTCTTCATAGGGTTAACACCCTGGCAACCTCGTAATAGAGTCAAATTCCCACCTGCTTACTTGTTCTATGCCATAGTTGTGAACTATGGCAATTGTATTTGCATTGTAGCCCAGCTGCTATTCTGTTATTTAGTGATTAAAACACTTTCCAAGTAAAAGAGTGTATCAGATTGCTCCTTGTCAGAAGGGGGAACTGAACCTGTATCTCGCTCTGCCTGGCTGAGTGCCCTCACCATGAAGCCAGTGTAAAAACAGTCCCATGGCTGCAGTGGCATGACTGCTGTGCAGCTTTGCCATGGCAAGTTTTTTTTTTTTTTTGAGCAGAAGCCTTACTTTGTTAGGTCAATCCACTCAGGTTTAATTTTTAAAAGTCCACAACAATTTGACAATTAAATTTATGTTCCCAAATCACTTTCACTGAACATTTACACTGCGATTCTCTAGGAAATCAAAGCAGCTAAACATATTGAAGATTTCATTCAGAGTGAGTTGTCAGTTGCCTCATACCAGCAAGAACATATTTCTTTGATTAACACACTGTTTTTTCTTTCTTTGAACATCAACAAAATCTTGATAAAGAACTACATTGACAGCTTAACACAGTCTTCAAGGCTTTACTATCAAAATCCAAATCACTTAAGAATCTTCTGCTACTTCTGCTGCTATTGCTTCTACTGCTTCTACTATTAATACACCATCATAACTAGAAGAAAAAAATCCAAGAATTATTTTAGCCCATAAAAAAAAAATCAATGCTGCCCTTGTTTTTAATATATTGTGAGCACAAATATTCTGACCACAGAGAAAGTTCTTCAGTTGGCCATTATACTCCCAAATCACAAGTTACTGTTCCAAAGAGCATTCAATGCCTTTAGACATCTTAATAATTGGCTCAGAAATAGCATGCTGCAAGAAAGGTTAACAGACCTTGCTGTTCCTCATATGGACAAATCTTTATTAAAACCGGCATAACTGAAAGGTTCTCAAGAACCAGGAAATCTTATTACTTGCAGCTGTTCCCTAAGTCTAATTTGAACAAAAAATGGCAAATCTAACATACAGCCTCTTCCTCTGACTACTAAATCAAAATCCTAGGCAGCTTTTACCACATCTACCTACATCACGTGGATTCAAGAGATACCCTGGTCCTGAACTTTAGGCAACAATTCAAACTGTTCAGGAAAACAATTTAATGTAAATTCAATATGTTAAAATACTGTATTAATGTCTTATCTTAAGGAACAATATTAATTGCTGGCGTATCTCAGCATACTTCCAGGGATTGAAACTGGATATAATTTGAAAATTTTCCAAGCTTAATAAATTCTAAGTAATTACTAGGTAACAGTTTTTATGTTCAATGATTTTCTGCTTTTTCTATTCTGATCCATTTTATGCCATGACATATGAACATACCACTGCATCCAGCTCATCCTCTCAACCACTGATCAGTAAATGAATTCAGAATTCCATAACTATTGTTCATTAAAACATTGAGAAACAATATCAAAATTATATTGTTCCCCACCTGTTTCTTTGCCTATCTTGCATCCTGTCTTGATTATTTCCCCAGAGTCCTGGGCCTTTTGAGCGGGAAGAGTCGGGTATTCTGATCCTTTAGCCAATACTCTGCCATATCCCTTGTAGATTTGAACCCTTTCACCCAAATCAGAGCTGAACATTAGAGAGCACTCAACAGAGACAGGTAATATACATACAATATGTATTTTCTGAAGTGCAGAGTAGAGTCCAAAATAAACACGAACAATTTTTGTTGAGGCAGGTTACCAACATTTTTTAAATTCTCACATTCTCTCCATCTGACAGAGGAAAAAGTTGAAAGCAGGATACTAGTGCCCTGAGCACTGGTCAGCAAATTAACATCCATTAATCTTCTACTTTAGAAGCAGATGTAGATCAATAGTCACCAACCATTCAGCAACATAGTTACAAGAGAACCAAGAGGCATTCTTTCAGTGCCATGCTAGTACACGGAAATACCCTAATATGAGTAAGCCTGTCTTAGGAAGGGCAAGAACATAAAAAATTATACGATTTAGTCTCAAAAGACATAAATGACTAAAACAGTATTCTGAAAACACATCAGATCTCCTGTTAGGCAGACTGTGAAGTGCAGTGAGGGAAAGACAGCCAACATCACTTTAAACTACTTTTATCTTTAAACTTGGCATCAGTAGTAGTAGTGTCACATATCAGAATAAGCAACAGACATTCCCTTTAAATCACCAAGTCAGTCAATATATTTCTCTGGTAATGTTTTTTGTTTTGTTCCTTTTTCTGACAATCTATTTAAAAATGTGTAGCCATTTCACAAACATACACTCACACACACGCACACACAAAGATATTGAAAAAAAATCCATATTTTGGGTATAAGTATATAATACAAAATATAAAAAACCCAATATATATATTAAAAGAAAATACATTTAAATATAAAAATAAAAATAGAAAATATAATTTGAGTATATTGATGCTAAAGAGAGTCAACACTAGGATAAACACTTCTCAATTTTGATTATATACTTATGTTCTTATCAAATGAAATACAAAAAAGCAGTAGTTATCATTTTACAAGTAAAGCTAAACTCCAAAATTATTTGAAAGCCATGTTAGTAACATTGCAGTTATAACAATAGGTACTATTGTACAACTGCATCTATCAGACAATTTTCATACAAATGCATTACTTGAATTGCTCTATGTCATTAATAAAACAATCTTTTCAAACTATTTTCTTTGGAAGAATATATCCTATGTTAATAAAAAAAAGATATACATCAGAAGTCAATAAGAGCTTTACCTGAGGGATATCCAGGTATAATGATCTTATATTGTAAGACAAACAGATTATACTTTACTATATACTATAAGTTTGGAAATACTTCTAGCTTTGCACATTTCTCAGAAAGGGCTATGTGACCTGTTGCAACAAAAACAAGAGACTTGAAATCAGGCCAGAAAGCAGTTTGATTGTTTACATGAAAACACATAGACATGAGTCAGGCAAACCACATTAAAACAGAATAAAGAGGAAAACGTTATCTGAAGTGATGGAGATGGTGACACAGGCTCTTTATTAGATACATTAAGCACTTAAAATCACTTCAGTTATGTAATTAGCAAAGATAAGAACTATAGGTTATTTAATCAAGGGCTGGCATATTGGTTGAAAGGATTACTTTTCAGGTAATCTATTCAAAAGTGAATTTTGAACAGTAGGACTAAAATAGGGTCAGCAGGATTGGCTAATTTTTTTTTTTCCCCAATTACCTAAGTCTCTCTAATATGACACAAACTAATTTGCCATTTCAGAGTGTAGAGTTGGAAGCCTGGGGTATATTAGTTGTAAGATTCTGGATCTGAAGCAAATCTAGGATCCAATATCTTGTGACTTAAAGCACAAGGCAAGCAAAAGCAAATGGTGTATATCATGTCAGTCTATGCTGTACTAAAGGAGTATTTGGGCTCTCCTCATTATCTATGGGTACTGTAGTATATGCCTGGATAACAACATTTTCTAAAAATAGGGGCTTAATTACTGGAATGAAAGGATTAAAAAAAAAAGCTCCATAAAGCACCCACAGTTCAGAGTAGAGGTTTTCATGTTCTGATTAAATTTTAATTTCTTTGTACTAAAGAATAATGTGTTTATGTTTATTAAATAGGAAGTGTAAAATGTATTCCTTAACAATTCATTTCATTGCTTTTAATGGCTCAGATATTGTCAATAATATCATATGTAAGTGCGCTGTGGCCACTTAGCAACCTTGACTGGATTTTGAAAGAAGGTTTTGTTGGTTTTGCGATATATATTAGAAATGGCTGCTGCTTAACTGTGTATAAAGCCCAGCATCTGTTGTAAACATGAAATATATCTACATTAAACTTACATAAAGATTTGCCATTTACTTCAGAGATTTGAAGATTAATTGATCCAAAATGAAATTTGAAAATCATCTGTAAATTTATGTTGTTAGCATTTACTAGTTCTGATAACTCCCCCTCCAAAAAAAAGCAAGCAACATTTGCTAAAAAACAATTGTATTATGATACATTTTATCTACTGTGTGCCTATGAAAATCAGGGATAATAATCTTATTCATTTGTATAGAAACACTTGACCCTACTTTATCAGCAAGCAATAAATAGCAAGCTGTAGATTAATAGTTTTGTTACAGTGTTTCTGTTCTGTTATAGACTCCCTTCATATGTGAATTTACAAAAAAATGAAAGTAGTCAGAAACCTTTTTCTATCATTGTGTTCTTAATTGTTATTTCAAACAGTGTGACTGTTTCAAATAGTGGAAGAGATCGAGATTTAATTCCTATACAGTTAAGTTTGCCTTTAATGTATCATAATAAAAGGCAGTAGTTTTAATTAATTAAAGAATGTGTAGAACATCCCATAGGCACTTCAATCCATAGCAAAGGTTCAACGACCTACTCTGACCATTCTGTGATTCCATGATTCTATGATCATCTGCAATACATTTCTTTACCAGCCTGATATAATTTGAAGAAAATTACATTTTATTGACCTTGGCCAATAGCATATGGATAGACCTGTTGTGAATCAACGGTTTGTTACTTGCACAATGCATGCTGGGCCAATCCCTCTCTATGATTATGCACCATGTTAACCAATCCTTTCTCCTAGGCAATGCAATGATTTTTACCCTTTAATACAGCTATACATTTTACTTGACAATTTCTAAAGCAACTGTTCCTGTAATAAATGGCTATCACTACATATCTTTAAAACACTTGACTTTCCTTAAAGGAAAAAAAACCCAAACTTTCTCATATCTTGTCAATATTAATAGTACCTATTTAAGCTATTTGGTTTTAAAAGTGCAGAATGGCAGATGTTTCAGAACAATCCCCTCCAACGGAAATGCCCAGTAAACAGATAGCCCTTATCATTATAACAGTACAAAACCTGACCCCATTTTAGTCCTGCAGTACTGAATTTGACAGCTGAGGACCCTGAGAATACAAACTTAAATTCAGTGCTCTCCTTAGGGTCTGTTACAGCGCACTGCTTTCAGTGACGTACTTTGAAATCACAGGTGATGCTCAGGACCTAGACACCTACTTAGAATATAATTTATAGAGCACACTGCCTCTAGTCCTCATGAGCTGGACCTCATGGAACCTAAGGCTCCCCAACCACACCAGCCTCCCAGATAGCCACTACCAAATAACATTTAAGAGAGTAAGAATTCTCTCAAGCAGAGCAGCTTAGCCCATTAGCACTTTCTAGAGAAATGATAAAAATACAAAATCTTGTATCAGAGAGAGATGCATACAATGCAGATGCAGGCTGTTGTCATGTTGCTCTGTAGACAACAGACAAAGGCAGACTGAATCTGCCTGTTATTCCAACGATCTTCTTTTGCCCCAGCTCAGTAAACTCAAGCACGAATCATACACTTCAGGCGTTTTTTCTAACAATGAGCTACTACTTCTGTCTATAAACATTATAACCAGGAGCTAGGTGGAACAGGTTGTTTAACTAAAAGCCATCTCTTGCTCATGTGAAAATATTTCACACTCTATCATAAATATTTTTGCCTTGCGTTGCCTCTTCTGAGCACTTGCAGTACTACTGCCTGAGTTCAGAAGTATTGTTCCCTGGAGTCTTACCCTTCTGTGAAAATAAACCTGTGGGTTCAATGGGACAGGTAACAGATGTCTGCAATCTGGTCTCTCTATGGGGCCAGTGTCTTCTTTTTAAGCATTTTCAGCTCAGTCACAACCAGGAAGGGAGGAGAGGTTGAAGGAAAGAGACGGAAACATCTGCAATTCAAGTTAGGAATTTTGTGTTGATGATTGATTGGTATATTCACTGCAAATACGCAGTTGTGACTCAGCCCAAGAGACTCCATCACTTAAACAGAAAAACTGGAAGAATAATGAAAATATCAAAACAGTTTTGTTCTGTCCAAAATGAAACACTTTGATTTTTCAATTAAAAGCTAAAATAAGTCAACTTTAAAACAAAGGCTAAGCACATCTGAGAATGGAGCATTTTATTCATCCTATGACAAATGATTTGGCTTTTAAATTGAGATTGCCTTATGCAAAAAAAAAAAAAAAGGATAGTTTGCACTGATCTTTTAAAATCTCAGTCACCAAACTGGAACTAATACTTGCTTTCAACAGCAAGCGATTTGGGGAATAACCAATATTCAAGTGGAATAACTGTGTTCTGGTTTCTTTGCTGCAAGGTTGAACCAGAAATTTTTTACATTAAAGCTTTTGAATACAGTAAGAGTG
>JAAGAY010004469.1:0-12919 GCA_011801015.1 Ardeotis arabs
AAGTAATAGCATTTTCAAAGTTTTACAGAGAAAGAAGCCCAAAATAGCAAAATTACTGCAGAGGTTCCTGATATAGTTAATATTTCTTGGTAAGTCTCCTGAGGCTCAGTTAGGTGCTTTGTCCATTTCTAAAATAAATCAGGAATTTGTGGATGTGATATATCTAATTGCTTGGAGTTTGAAAGGCTGAAGCCCTAATATGATTGTTAAGCTGTTTTTATTGCTGTGTTGATTAAAGTCACATGTACTATATGAGATTTTAAAATTGTACTTATTTTAGATCTGTAAAGAAAGCAATAAAGACTATTGCTAGGCAGAAATAAAGACATGCTTGGAAAAAGTTGTTAAAGTTACTATTTTATTATAAATGTAAACAAATATATAATTTTAATAACCTTTAACTTTAACCTAGGGAGTGACAGTCCTTTTCTATCATACTAATTTATTTATTTATAGGCAAGACTTATTTTAATAGTTAATAAATGCTTTTGTAATTTCTCTTGGTAATCACTGAATTTGAAATAAAAGATGTGTTGTCACTACCAGACAAAACATATCAACCTTTGTTTACTTTAAGAGATGGTTGTATTTCAAAGAGAGTCTTAACTGCACTTAAGTCATGGTCCACCTCTGCTCTTAGGTAGTACTGCAAAAGGAATGTTTATGACCCTCTTCTGATGCTCCTGCTTCCTGTTCAAAGCTGGGCTTTGAATATAAATGATGTGTGAAACCCTGCTTATCTGCCCAGTAAATTCAGATGCTTCTCATTCTAAGCACAAGCCCACAAAATGTTCAGTGGTCCTGGAAATGCTAGGAAAAAAAAGAAAGCTTTGCATACTGATTACATAGGGAATGCAATTTCTTTTTTTTTAATTTCCATCTTTAATTTAAACAATTCCTTGTAAATATTTTATACAACTGCCTCCAAAAGCTTTGAGTCTTCTATTAAGTATTCTAAGGGATTATTTTCCTGACAGGCTAACTATATTTTCCCTCATGCTTTAAGAAGTACAGTGATGATATTGTTGTTGTTTAACTTTTCATTTAAGTACTGTGCAAAATCAGAGCTGAACTCAAATGATTTAGGACAGAGACCTAGAAGGCCTGGGGAGGTCTGATTAGCAGCCATGGGGCTCCAGTGAGGTTTGTTTTCTCCAAATTTGCTTTAACAGAGGTAAAAAGGAAAAAAAAAAAAAAACAACACAGCAGTGTTTGAGTTTCTCCTCACCAAGGCGATGGACACAAGACAAATTTTATAAAGAAACATACCAATTCAACTGTAGAGAGAGTATTTGTGTGTACATAACGTATACTCTCCACATACTAATGGATGCAACGTGAACAATTTTCTTTGCTGATTTTGTATGTGTCTGCACTTCTTCTACCAAGTTTTATTCTTTGTTCTTCCTCTCTTTGTACAAAGAAGCAAAACTTTTTGTGGAGTTTGAGGCACTTTTTTAGCTTACTAAAAGCTGTACTTATGCTGATTTGGGCAGTGATCTAATTAGCAGTCAGCAGGCTTGGTCACTTGAGTGCTGACAGTCCTTCAGTGCCTGTTCAAAAGGGCATAGAGGGTGTCGAACAAGTTCTTTCTTTGATGCGTACAGCTGAGAAAAAATTCCTAAAATATATCCTATAGAAACAGAAGATGCGCGTGCAGGCCTATATGGATAAGCATATGTAAATTAAAGACACAATAGACTGGGACCTCATTCACAATCCCGTGGATGCTTGGACTTGAACAATTATTTTATTGATCGGTTGAGCAAAATCTAAGCATAGCTCATTTGAAAACTGCCTTCTAGAAAAATTGTCTATTCTAGAAATTGCTTGATGTTTTTCAGTGATTGATAAACAATTCCCTAGCTTGCAGAGAACAGCTAGAATTTTTCCTTTCTTTAATTCCATTAAAAAATTAAATGGTTTGTAATTGGTAACTCAATCACATGTAATTTGAGATACTTCCTGTCTCCTGGTTTGGATATCTCAATTTAACATAGGTAGGAAGCACAAAAAACCCCAGTATTTCTGGGGCTTCACAGCAGTCAGAAATGACTAAAATACAAAGAGAGAGACAGGAAATTTAGGTCATATTAGGACATTTAGAAGCTGATTTTGCAGTAAAGGTTATGTATAAAAACATATATTTGTATTGCCTTGAGGTGTATTGATTTTGGACATACAAATAAATCTGGTTGTTTTGTAAAACCTAGAGTATAATTTGACATACCTTATTGTTTTAGTGGCACAGCTCTGTATGAGTACAATTTAAGACTTTTTTTTTTCCTGTCATTTAATCCAGAGGAAGCTTTTTTAAACAACTGTGTCAGTTATTTCCATTGCAAATACTAGGTTGAGGGATTATACCTCCAAGTGTTTGTAAGTCTTCTGTTATTACTGGACTTAAAAAAGCAGCCACTAGAAAAAATGTTACAGAAGTAACAAACAGAATCTAACAGAAAACAACTGAATTAAATTTCTGATTTATTCTCTGGAATGTTTATATTATCTCTCTCTCTAAACAAAATTATCCATCCAGATCTGCTAAATGATCAGACTAATTTCTTTAGTTTGATTTGTTCAGGAATGAATCTTGTGAACGTCTCAGATTATGAAAAAGCTTGTTTCTTCTTATTTCTTAAAATTTACTTTGTATACAGAAACTGCACTACAATTTCCAAGTCAAACAACTTTAAATTTAGGTAGCTCCCAGGCTTTTCCTTTTGCTTTTAGTGTTTTGGGTTTGGTGCTTTGTTTTTTTTTTCCCCAAAACATTTTCTTTTTTGAGCTGTAGCTGAAATAATTCTCACTCTGCTAAAAATGACAAAAAATCTGACAGCCTTTCAGAAGTCATAAGCTCTTGTCCCACATTCAGTACACCAGCTTTTTCTGCTCAGTCTGTTACTAGCTGCTTAGGAACAGACATGGAAGAGTAGTCATTTTTAGCTTCCAGTGAAAGCATTTTTAGCTGCTTTGTGTTTCTCCACATTCCAGAAGTGACATGCAAGTTCAATGCTCATTAGTTCAAGTTCTGTTACA
This sequence comes from Ardeotis arabs, assembly GCA_011801015.1. Lineage (NCBI taxonomy): Eukaryota > Metazoa > Chordata > Aves > Otidiformes > Otididae > Ardeotis > Ardeotis arabs. The sequence goes on from JAAGAY010004469.1 coordinate 3,040, forward strand.
AGCTCCTATTTATGTGGAATCTTCAGCTCAAAACAGTCCAGTTTTGCAAGAGAAAAGAACTGACACTTTTAAATATCTGTGGAATGACAAAATTGTGTAGTGAAGAAGATGGATAAATGCAGAACGAAAAAGCAAAAATCTGCATTGGGCTAGTAAATGCAAAGATGCAGCTAGGTTTAGTATTCACATGTTTCAAAATTAATTTTAGAAAAATAAAATGGGAAGAAAAATAAACTTTTAAGACACAAATCAAGAATTTTTTTTCTTTTTTCCTGGATGATGACAAGATGATCTATGGCTTGGGCCAATGTGGAGAATAAAAGTAAGCTATGTTAGCCTCGCTTGTTGGCCAAGATCTGAGTCTTAGCTCTTGGCTCAGCAAGCATCTTGAACCACTATTCTTCCTGTACTCAAATTAGAGGACAGCAGGCACATATTTGCTGTCAGTCACAAAGGCAACTAACAACATTGCCTGCTGACACATCAGTGCCACTCACTCCTCAGCTGAGATCGCAGCCAGTCACCACGAGCATATGTCTCTACTGGCAAGCAGCGTGTCCCATCCAGAAGGCACTGACTGCTGGAGCCCTTCATCCGTCTCACAAAACAGCCTGACAGTGTGTGCTTCTTATCTGAGCTACCATACCAGTGCACAGATACTTTTGGGTACAGTGTGGGGAACTGTCACATAATCAAGCCCTCGTACCAGCTACCACTTCACATCTGAGACTTGCCACCATACTCTGCCTGAGGTCAGCCCCCAGCTATGGTGTGGTGTCCATTTCCCATACAATCAGGTTACTTTCAGTCACTGGTTGGACAATGAGAAAAGAATAAGTTAACTCTTTCAGCTAGCCCTTGCTGTGGCTTCGAGGGATGCTCTTGGATCTGCTTGATAGCTGAGTGTTGAGTCTGGTTCTGTGGGCTCTTCCCATCTATTGTTTTGATTTAAAAACACGCTCATGGTAGCCTACTTAATTTTATGCTTCAATGACATGCAGAAAAAATACTCACAGAGTTTATCTCTTGGTACTTGGGAAGTAGCAACTAAACACCTCCTCTGATCTGTTAGTTGCCAGAGTTTCTTCATGGTTTGTCCTCCATGGTGGGTGTAGGAGCGAGATTAGGTTTCCCTGAGTCATCTTTGACACATTTCTCCTAAAAGGTTTTCAGACCTGGTGAAAGGAGTTCAGATCAAGGCCAGGAGATTTTTCTCTTTGAGTAGCCCTACATTTAAGATCAATCTCAGTGAAAACACAAGTCTTTCAAAACTAATGTAGCAGAACTGTCTTTTAATTGTTTATTTCAAAATGTACTTCAGGAATGTCCTTTTCATTTTAGTACAGTAAAACCATTGTGCACAGCTTTTTCTCGTGTTACTCTGTGCAACCTAGTATTCAAGTTGTAATAACATTCAATTTTTCAATCCTGATAAATTTAAAACAGAGTACTTTATACTTTTATCTCATTTAAAGTTATAGTCCTTGCAGATATTCAGTTATAATTATGTCCTAATAATAAGAAAACAGCTATATAACTCCTGTCTTTCCGTGGTAATTAAACAATAAGTGTCAATCTGACAAGAGTGCTTAGTGTTCTTGAAAGACTGTAAAGGCCTCTACTTCAAATGCTCCTTGAAGGAAGGCAGGGCAGAAGTCCTTTCTGATTTTCTGTGGCAATGATAGCTGTTGAGTGTAGCAGATATAAATAAGAAACTGGTTTTCAATATAGCAAGAGTTCTTAAGCTTGGAAAAGTAAATCACTTTGAAAAGTAATTTTTTTTGTAAGGGTCACATATGCCTTTTACCTGCCATCCTCACCTCAGGAGCAACATACATTTTAAAGAAGAGGAATTTTATCTCTCCAAGCTCAAATTCTTGCTTTAAGTAAAGGTCAAAATGAGTCATTTTAATAGTTTCTAAGTCTTCTTTTCCCACTTTCTGAAAAACCAATAAATTTATCACCCCCTCCAAAAGAGATAAACCCTTTCCACAAGTCATTTCAATTAACTAACATTTCTTACCAAAAATAACTTAGTGAGAATTCTGTCTTTGACATGAATATTAATTGACAAGCCAGCTGTCTGATTTCTCATTTTCCTTTTCCAATGTCAGATTTCTGTCCTAAACATATGGCTGATTTTTGAAGTCCTGGCCCTTTTTCGAATGAAACTTGAATGTTATCGATACAGGGTGTTCCCTTGATATTTCACTAGTATGTGACAATATTTCCAGCACAAACTGATTTTCATCTACCCCTTTTGATATAGTGGGGTTTTTTTAAAGCCCCATTTCAAGGAATCATGGGGCTTTTACTTCAATTTAAAAAAACAACCTGACCCTTCTGATTCTTGTGGCAAGTGTGTTTGTCTGACTAAGCAATTAAAAGGCAATTTAAACCACTTATTTTTTTAATCTATTGGACTTCAATTCTCAGGATTTTTGAGGCTCAAGTACTGATTTTCAAATACACATGATTATTGAATAAGCAATGCAAGAATCTAGTAGAGTAATAATAAATATCAAATACTGTGGGAAGCTGATTTTACTTAAAATCACTGAAATGAAAGTGGCTTCAGAAGATCAGCCCATGTCCAAACTGAAATGAGCTATACCTGTGTCACCGCTGACTGATGTTTGTCTACCTTGTTCTTAAAACATCCAATGATTGTTTATGAAAATGTCTTTGAGACAGTGTCAAAAGCCTTATTAAAATCAAGATAAATTATATCTTTCCTGTCTACAAAACCTCTCATGTTATGATATTGTAAAAAGAAAGTAGATTGGTCTGACTTGATTTATTCTGGTACAAATACTGACTTTGACTAGTCTGCTTGTTATCTTACAACTATTTACAGAAATAGATCGTGCTTCTATTTTTCTAGGAATTGAAATTTGGTTCTCTGGACTATAATTCCACAGAATCTTTCTTCCTCCCTTTGCAACTCTCTTACCTATTTTAAAAGAAAGGTATTATTTTTTCCTTCTCTACTATTTTGAAAATTACTCATCCTCCATAGAGTCTCAGAAATAAGCAGCAACAGTAAACTGTTCTTCACTTGGTGCTCACCTGTTCTGATTTTGCCCTTATATATTCATGGTATATTTTTTCTGCGTGTCATTAGTAACCTCAACTCATTTTCCTCTTCCTGGATGCCTGCTTAGGTTTACGCTCAATGAAGAGCCCACATTTCTCTTATCAACAGGGAGAAAGTGACTGAATCAGATTTCAAAGACTGTTGCTTTGAGAATAACTTGTAGGAGGTTGCTGGACATCCTGTGTGTTCCTGTGTTTGCTTCTGTGGTTACTTCCAATTTATAGATGCTGGCTGATTCTGCTAGACACTTTTAAAAAGCCTTATCTACTTTATTCATCCTGTTGTAGCAGTGAGTAGGCAATCCCACTGTGAAAACGGTCACATTTTTTCCCCTATATTCATTGAAAGTGGAGGTTTTTAGGTGCCAGTCACACATTGCAAAACATATTTCAAATTTTATCTTGAAATCTGCTATCTTTTCATTTTCAAAATTGATTTTTAGGCTTTTCTAAAATATATTTTATGAATCAAAATAAAAAGTTAAATAAAGGAGATAAAGAATCTAAAAAAGAAACATTTTATTTTAAATCAAAGGAGTAATTTTGGCTTGACTCAGTTGCAATTATTTTGGTAGAGGAACGTATAGAAGTATCACTTAAAGGAGAAGGGCCTGAAAAAACTAAGTAAATTTTCCTTTTGACCCTATTCTTTATAAATTTTGAGTCTTCTATATTTGATCATAAAACCATATGGACCTTATCATTCCTATCTGAACTGCTATTCAATATGTACGAGAATATGCAAAATCAAGAAAGTAAAAGAAAATGGTTGATTTTAAAATTTATTTTTCCATCTGGTTTAAGTAAGGTAAATTATCAGAAGATAACTCTGTAATACTAGTGGAATTTCAAATGTAGTGACAAATTGAGGATTTGCCCTATTTCATCCTCTTTTTCATTTAAATCTTGATTTAATACAAAAATAAAAGGTTGCTATCCAGTCATATCTGAAGAAAGCGATGGCCTACAATCTTTGAGAAAACTATAAAGCTGTATTGTTCAACTACCAAAGGTAGGTGAAGTTGTGTAAGTGTGTTCAGTCTAATCACCTTCATTCTGAACAAGGGCAGAAGGAAAAGAAGTCAGGGAGCATTGCAGCAGAAACTACTGACCTTGTGGTTACGGTTAGTGATCTGACATCCAGACTAAGAGGAACTGATCCTCAGTAAGGTATGTAAGGGATAGATGTGGACTTATCATCAGTCAAAGTATGAAATCAAAAGGACTCTGGATACTTTGATACATGCTAATTAGAGAAAAAATACAGAGTGTAATCTTGTCATCAAGTGCTGTAATTCTGTCAGATCTCACAAGTGAAGCACAATTGGGCCATGATAGCACTGGGCGATCTGCATGAAGGAAAAAATAAGGTCAAGAGGAGTGGTTTTGCTAGTGACAGTCTTCCTTTAAGTCTGAAGTTAATACTTCACCACTCTTTCACTCAGAAAGGTAAAAATATTCTTATTTTAAAAGCCTGCCAAATCATAAAGAACAGCCTGTTGTCTCTTTCTCAGATAAATAAATCTGCTTTCCAAGAGTGTATGTCTTTTCAAGAAAGTAAAAAGCCTTATGTAACTGTAAGGCAAAAATCATACACTGCTTTAGGAATTTGGGGGTTTATAGGTAGGCTCTGCACTGCCCTGAAGGTTGTGAGAGCTTTCTGGGTTACCCTGACAGCGAAAGACATTTCATCCCCTTGGCCCTGCAGTAGCAGCTCTCTTTCAGTTCACACAGCTTCTATGATGGTATACAATACAAAGAATCAGAAGAATTTTTAAATTCCTCAATACCCTGTTTTTAGATTCCTCTCCTGATGTGAGGTAATGATTATACATGTACATATATATATATATATGCACTGGTATAAACATATGTATATTTTTCCTGGGGGCCTTCAGCTTCATTCACTACACTTTTCAAATAATGTCTTGTAGAGATGGTGGATAATTTTTATATCCTGTTTCTTCCTTAGAGTCCTCCAGGTTTTCTTTCAAATTCAGTCTTTCTCCATCAAAGCCCCTTCTGAAAATGGCTCTTTGGAAATAGAATTGTCATCACTTCGACTTGACTGGCCTATTAGCAACTCTGCGATTTAGTGAGAGATAAGAACCCACACTCCCTGGTGAATCACTACCCATATCTGAGAGAGAATCTGTAGATGTATCACACAAAAAAACCCATTCTTCATAACTAAATACAATTTATGAATTCAGCCTATTACTATGAGACAAGACACAAACACATTGAGTTGATCAAGTACATTTTTAAATGCTTTTGAGCACTGAGCACTGTGATAAACAAACATACACACATATATAAGAAATGCTTTTGGTCTTTTGCCAGGTCATAAGAAATGAAGGCTTTTCAGGATTATCTTTGTTCCTTGGGGAAAATTCATTGATATGTAACTGGCTATTTTTACAGTGTAACCTATTTTCTTTACTCATACAGGCAGAAACAATGAAAGCAATGTAGAAACAGAATCCTATTTCATGCATTGTAACCAGTATCAAGTTCCAATGAACTAAAATTGTTTCACGAATAGGATTGGCTAAGGCAGACAGCAAATCCTCTTGTTATTTGCAGCAGCACTTCCAAAGAGAAAACTCATTGCAGAACTGATACAACACTTTAAAAAGCACACGGCTGCATTCCAGAAACAAACAAATAAAACCAAAAAACAATGATGCTTACAGAGACCCTTAGCTGATTTCTTTGGGATGCAGCACAAGACTAAACAGCTGATCTATTGAGCAGCATAATATTCTTTCCATGAAGATGGGTAATTTTGTATGTGTTCCGGTAAATTTGAAAAGCTATTTGCTACCTATATACAGTCCCCCCTAAAAAGGCACTTACATGAAGTATTCCTTATTTTCTGTATTCTAACTACAGATACTCATTGTTACTCTTTTTTTTTTTTTTCCTTTTCTTATTTCATAAACAATGACACATTTCACTGGAGAGGAAATGGGTGCTTTATGTTGTTCATACACTGTTAGATTCAAGTGCAAAAAGTACCAGCTTGATGTTTTATTTAAGTTTTTCTTTAATGTGTGTTATTAACATTATTGAGTAGGCTTTTATATAGCACTGGATTTTTTAGTGATTGTCACTCCGTCTTCAAACTATGAAAGATTTAACATCATATTCTTATGGAAGACAGTGTTGTGAAAGATGCTTTTCTGAGATATTTGTGGAGTAGATGTGGAAGAATCTGAAGACACTTTGTATTTATTGAGCTGTATTTTTAACAAATAATATCTTCCCTGATTGCCTTTAGTTTTATCAAAATGTTTTATTCAGCTTTAAAAGGATTACATTTCTCTCCATTCCTAATGTGAGCATGGTAACCTGTAAAAGAAATCCTATAACTAAAATGCAGTTTACAATTTTAATGATAACCATGATGATAGAATAAATTAAATTCCTCTTTTCTGTTGTAACATTTCAGTGCTAAAAGGAGTAAGAAGCAGTAAAAGATTTATTTCGTTGTCATTAAAATAAGCAGATATAATTCCAGAATTAGTGCACTGAATAAGAAGGTGTAATTTTTAAACAGTAAGTTTTACGATTATCACATTTCTTATTATTGCTATCTTTAAGGATAAGCATGGATTAAAAGACTCTGAACACAGGAGAAAGTACTGAACACTGCAACACTTTTATGCACTTTAATATGATCTAATCTCTATCCTTAGACTCTAGAAATAAAAGATATGATACCTTTAAAATCATGCCCTTGTAATTTGCATTTTAACTAAATGATGGGTTTGGTTCACAAGACATTCTCTATTTTATCCTGAAAACAGACTGTTTTCATGTTCATTAGGTTCTCAATACATTTACTATGGAAAAGGAAACTGAATTTTTATAGTATTATTTTCAATTTAATTAAAGTAGATCTTCATTGCTCTCTTCAGACAATATGCCACAATCAGAAGACCGGGAATGTGACGGTACTAAAAAGTTAAATCTGAGAAAGACCCCTCGAAATACAGGAAAAAATGTAAGTAACTAAATTATGAATAATGAATAGACTGAGGTAGTTTCAACATCCTGTAAAGATTTTTAGTACTTAAAGTGAGACTGAGACATGATTCAAGTACCTGATACTGAGACTATGAGCCCAAAAACTCTTTGTTCTGATGATACAATTTTATAAAAACTTGGATGTCATAGCTAAGTTCTTCTTTTCAACTTAACAGTGTTTCCGAAACATGCTCGGAACAGCCACAGTCTCAGTAATACTAGGAATCTTGACATGTATGTCAGTTTTGCACATCATTGAGATCTGAAAATAGTATTCTTTTAAGTTTGTTCACTGTTTTGGGGCTCAGTCTGTGGTAGGCAATGATAAATCACCTCTAACACAGACTGACAGGATTGATTTCCTCATAAAAGCATTTTAAATCTGTCTTAACTTCTAGGTGCTGGCAGAGAAGGATGTGATTCTGGACTTTTATATAATAGCCTAGTTGTTAGAGATTTTTTTTTCTCGGAAATAAGAGCAGCACTTAAATGTCCACTTCCTTGAGTGTATTCAGATTGCATCCTTTAGACCCCAGGACAGGATCATAACCATGAAGGTCTAGTAGAGAAGGAAGAGAACATTGTGGCAATGATATGAATGTTTCCTTCCACTGAGGAAAGACTTCTTGGATCAAAAAGTGAGGAAAAAACTGAGTGTAAAACTGTTAAGTTAAAAATTCTAAAACTGACCTGAAAGCAAAATCAGCCTGGTGATTGCCTGGTAACTGTAGAAATACAAACATAATTGCATATGTTGTGAAAGGGATAAAGAATTATTTTGTGTTTCATGTTTACTGAGAACCATCCTTTCCTTCCAGCTTAAGTGCAGATATAATTTTTTTCCTAGTTGAAAGGGAAAAGCTTCCTAAATAGGGGCTTGATGCAAGTTCAGCTGAAATTGTTCCCAACCCAATCTTAGGAAGAGGCTGTATGTAGATGATGTCTAGACTCACCAAGGTACTTGAATGAATAAGTTGTCTCATATAAATCAATGTGATTTCAGCCATTTAATAGAAAAGTATATTTTAAATGGCAGAGTGTTCATTCACTGAAGAGAGAGTGAGATTCTCATCATGTCAGTAAACAGATAGAGTTTAGTTTAGTAGATACCTTCAGTTACATATTTCAGATACTGTAATCAAAGACTACTTTTCAACTAATAACCTTATTCTTCTATGAAACTTTGCAGGACAGCACTGTAGAACGGGCAAGCAATAATAAAAGTAGCTATATAGATTTGTGTAAGGAATATATTTGCTCTCCGTAGTCAGTGTTAGTAAACAACTTTAAGAGTGCTAATCCCAGAGTTCCAAGAAATTATATTTAAGAAGGTAAAGGAAGTGCTTAAAAAGCACAGTTACTCGTAGCACCTAAAAGCAACTAATTGCTTCTTCAAATTTATGTCAGACACTCAGCTTAGCAGTTATGCTTGCATATATATTAGCTGTAGTAAAGAACTTCTTAGCACATATTGCTCTCTGTAATTAAGTTTTCATTTTAGGGGAATGTTTTGCCATAGTATCTGGGGTTTGGGAGTTTGAGTTTATTTTGGAGCGCGGTGAACTGGTTTGTTTAAATAACCTTTTTCTAACTTTACTATAGTGTTCTTGATATAGTATATTGTCCTGTAGAACTCTGACTTAAAACATTACTTTATGTTTATATTGTTTACATGTTTGAGAATTTTGTTAAAGGCTATTTACTCCCTCTTTTAGATCCATCAATCCTGACACGCCCTTCTTTCAAATCAGTGCAAATAAGGAGTAAGTAATTTGGTATTAAGAGTTACAGAGTACAGAAGGAGGCTTTCTAGTAGTGACCATAGAGGTGGTGATTAGAAGTGAGGAGATCAGAATTTTAAGGAATTTTAAAAATTGTAAGGACCCTTAGATCTTCAGTCCAAATATAACACTCCCTTATGGGAAAAGGATGAGTGAGAAGGATAGTTTTTGAGATGGTAAAGATTTTCTTACATAAATGTTGTCAGTTTAGCTTTTTTATCTGCTGAAATAAACAAAATCATTTTGTCTAAAACCAGACTGAATAACATCAATCTTTTGTAGTGTCTCCATGCCTCTAGCAATTCACAGGTGCTTTACAGCTGCCTGCTCTGAGATGTAACAGGCTTTTTGGTTAGGTGATGTTTTCTCTCTTCACTTCAGTTTAGTAAGTTCTGATCTGTTTCATTAGCATGAAGAAAGAAACACTAGAAAGAAGTCTGTAATTACAATTGCAAAATGTTTCAGAATTGCTCTGAAGTCATGTAACTACATCTGAAGAACTGGTGGCCAAATGCTCATCCTAGCTGATGAAAAAAAGACTGTCCTGGTTTCAGCAGGGATGGAGTTAATTTCCTTCTCAGTAGCCGGTGTGTTTTGGATTTAATGTGTGAAGAATGTTGATAAAAACACTCTGATGATACGAGTTGTTGTTAATGAGACCAAGGACACTGTCTGGCTTTCCAAGTCTCGTTAAGGTCTCGTTAACGTGCAGATGCGGGAAGCTGGGCAAAAGACAGACAGAATAATTGATCCAAACTGGCCAAAGAGAGTATTCCATGCCATAAACGTCATGCTCAGTATATAAGTGGGGGGTGGCCCATGGGAGGGGGCAATTCTTTTCGGGTATCCGTCCGGGCACCCTTGGCATCCTTTTCTTCTCTCTTGCTTGCTGGCATTGTTCCCTCTACCTTGCTAGCTTGCTCTCCCCCCTTTTGCTTGCTGCTCGGTGTCGTTTCCGTGATTGCTGCTCG